>PVJI01009408.1:0-65634 GCA_004026765.1 Micronycteris hirsuta | reverse complement strand
GGAGAAGGGTTTTCAGGAACCACTATAGAGGACACATGGATAGAACCAAGGGTGGGGAGAGAGGCAGGGAAGGGAGGTGGGATTGGAGGGGGAGGGGAGGGGAGAGTATGCAGACAACTGTAATTGAACAACAATAAAGTAAAATGTAAAAATGCATTAAAGAAACAAAGAGATTTGTAAAAACTCCAAATTATACCACAATGATGTAAAAGTCATGAAACTTTATGCATCTAGCAATATAGGTTTGAATATATAAATTGAAAACTGATAAACTTCAAGAGATAAATTAGCAAATGCCTACCATATTAGGTAGGTGAAAAATAAGTAAGGATATAATGGCTTGAACAAAACTATCAAGCTGTAAATATGAGGAAGAGATAGAAAGTGTGTGAAACCCAGAATTTACATTCTTTTCAAACATACATGAAACATTTGTAGTTATTGACTCTATTAGAAAAAAATTGAAATTATACGCAGCAGAGAGGAAGGTGAGCCAGGTCATGTTCTGTGACCACAGTGAAATAAAGTTAGAAATTAACAAGAGAAAGTACCAAATGTCATTATATTTGTATATTAAAATGCACATTGTAAATAACTCTAGAGGTAAAAAGGAAACAGAAATGGAAATGACAAACTACTAAATGTTAAACTACCTTATGTCAAACCTCATTAAATATAAGCTAAGTAGTACTCTTTTTTTATTTAATATTTAATTTATTTTTTCCATTACCATGTAATCTCCTTATACACCCCTCCCCAATCAAAGTAGTACGCTTAATTTATCACAAAATTAAGGCTACTAAAAATAAATGAGCTAAGTTGAAAACTAACAAGAAACAAATCAAGCACAACCAAAATAGGAGAAACTTGATAAAGGTAAGAATAAAATATGAGAAATATAAAGGCAAGAGAGGGCACAAATAAAATCAGTAAAGAAAAATGATTATTGCCGTAAACACAATTAAAAATCTGTAATTGCAGTTTTTGGTAAAACTGCATCTATATATTGAAATTCTAGATGAAATATACATTCCTTTTTAAACAGAAAACAAATTATCAAAATTATCTTAAGAAAGTACAAAATCTAAGTATAGATTAATTATTATAGAAGATTTTGAACTGTTAAAGATCTCTGTTGAAAAGCATTGATTTTTTAAATATTTTATTGATTATGCTATTACAGTTATCCTGATTTTTCCCCCTTTGCCCCCCTCCATCCAGCACCCCCTACTCCCTCAGGCAATCTTTCCACCATTGTTCATGTCCATGGGTCATTTATATAAGTTCTTTCGGTACTCCATGTCCTATACTGTACTTTACATCCTCATGGCTATTCTGTAACTACCCATTTGTACTTCTTAATCCCCTCCCCCTCCCATCTGGCAACCATATGGTAACTAACTTCTTTTCTCTTGCTGCTTTTAAGAGTCTCTCTTTATTTTTAACCTTTGGCCATTTAATTATGATGTGTCTTGGAGTGGGCCTCTTTGCATCCATAATCATTGGGACTCTCTGTGCTTCCTGGACTTGCATGTCTATTTCCTTCACCAAATTAGAGGAGATCTGTTTCACTATTTTTTCAGATAGATTTCTAGTTTCTTGCTTTCTCTTCTCCTTCTGGTACCCCTATGATGCAAACGTTGGACCTGTTGAAGTTGTCCCAGGGGCTGTTTATACTATTCTCATTTTTTTGGATTATTTTTTTCTTCTAGTTCTGATTGGTTGTTTTTTGGTTCCTTATGTTCCAAATCATTGATTTGATTATCAGCTTCATGACTCTATAGTTATTTCATTGTAAATTTATCTTTATTTCAATTAGTGTATCCCTTATTTTTGACTGGATATTTTCTTTTTATGGAAAAGTCTGTTTGCTTTATTTCCAAAATGTGGGGATATTGTTTATCATTGACTATAGAATCAGGGGATCCCAGAGAGCCTAAGGAGTTACTGGGGATCCATGTCAATTTTCCAGGCTGGCTGGGTCACTAGCTAAGTGTCCTTGGGGGCAGCTCCTGTGCCTTCTAGGGTCCCTGCAGGCCCCCTTCCTGGAGTGTAGGGTCTGGGTCCTTCCTGAGCTAGTGGACGGCCATAACAGCATACACACTGGGTTCATCTGGGGGTTCCTCTGACAGGGAGGAAGGGGATTCACTTGTTTCCTGTCTGAGGCCCCAGTGGTTCAACTGGGAATAGGTCACATCCTGGGGGGGCAACATATACAGCAACCTGAGGGTCCAGCTCCATGCCCTCTCCAGGCTGTGAGTCCTTCACAACAGCATCCGACATCCTGCCTTTGCTCTGACACCGGTGTTGGAGGAAGAGGAAGAGAAGGAGGGAAAGCAGCAGGATGAGAGCTACCAAGACCACAGTCAGCCCGTTCCAGTACCATTGGAGAGCACTCTGTGGGCCTGACTCTGAATTGGGGTGGGGCTGATCCTCAGAGACTTCTGAGAACAGGAGATCCAGGGGGTCACTGGGGTGAGACCACACCTGGGGGCCATACCATCTGAATGTCCACCTGTGGCTGGGTATCACAGGGCCCACAGGGAACAGTGCCTAGAACTGCCCACTGGGCTGTCACTGTGAGTCCAGGGTCCAGGAGAGCCTGTCTTCTTCCTTAGTCAGAATGAACCTTTCAAATTGTAGTCCAGAGCTACACTGGAGGGTCATGTTCCCTCCTGAGGTCACAACAGGGCTGGGCAGGGCTGAGAGGCTGGGTTTGTGGTAGTTGACCCCTGTCACCACCAGCTCCAGGGTGTCACTGGGCTCTGTCCAGCCAGTATGGCTGAGGTATTTACAATAATATCTCCCTGCGTAAAAGTCTTTCATGAAGAACTTCACCTTATCTCAGGCTCCAGAGGTTTCTATATGTACAAGGGTATATCCATTTCTTCTCTATAGGGACAGTACTCCTGGGCCTGCAGGGTCCCCTGACACCAGATGGTCACAGAACTTTTCCAGGGGATCACAGAGCCTGGCTCAGCCCAGATGGTGGGTCTGGGAAGAGTCACTGCCTACACACTGGTTTTCTGGCCCAGACTCAGCCCAAGGCAGAGAAAAGCAGGGAGGATGGACATTGTGCTGTCCGCCCTGAGTGTTCTCATTCTGCAGGTGGATGAGACCCTGGGCCCTGGGGAGGTGCACTGCAGTTTCCTGGGGAGCATGTAGGGCTTGTGGCTCTGGGGTCTGACTGGATATTTTTTATGCTGCTGAGGGTCCCCACTATTTTCCTTGAGCATCCTTATAACCAGCGTTTTGAACTCTACATTTGATAGATTTCTTATCTCCATTTTGTTTAGCTCTTTTTCTGGAGTTTTGATCTGTGCTTTCATTTGGGCCATGTTTCTTTGTCTCCTCATTTTGGCAGCCTCCCTGTATTTCTTTCTATGTATTAGGTAGAGCTGCTTTGACTCCGTTTCTTGGTAGTGTGGACTAAATTAGTAGGTGTCCTATAAGCTCCAATGGCACAACCTCCCCTGTCACCCAAGCTGGGTACTCTAGGCGTGCCCTTTGTGTAGGCTGAGTACACCCTCCTCTTGTAGTTGAGCCTTGGTTGCTGTTGGTAGATCAATGGGAGGGATTTACCCAGGCTATTCAGCTGCAAAGACAGGCCATAACCACTGAACAACATCCACCGTTTGTGGAGGATCAGCTGTGCAGGGCCAGAGTTGTGGTGCTCTGACATGGTCTATAGCTGTCCACTGGTGTGCTGGCCCTGGGGTTTCCCAGGTGGTGCAGGGCAAGGTCAGCCCCCACCTGTGTTTTGCCCGGGACCACCCTGCCTGAGCTATAAAGCAATCAGAGATGGTCGCTATTTCTGCTGGGCTTAGAGACTCTCCGGCTAAGCCAAGCTGTGAATATAATCAGGCTGCCAGTAGGGCTCACTGAGGCCAGATGTTGCTTGTTTGATAGGATTTAGGAGCCAAAACCAGGTATTCATATGGAAAAGCTGATTGGGTGGACCTGTAAGTTGGGTGAGGCAGAGCCTCTGGGGATTTCCAAAGTGGGTGAAACAGTGTTAGCCAGGTAGATGGAATCTCAAATATGAAACCAGCTTATCAGCTCTGTTGGGGGAGGGTTTACCAAAGGGACAATGGCCTCTGCTCACCTTGATGCCAGATACTTCAGTTTCTCCCTGTATACCACTGGTGCCTTTCAAGCTGCTACCTGGTACTGGAGCTCAGAGGGAGTGAGTCTGAGTAGGTGAGTTCATGCGTGGGTTCTTTAAGGGGAACTGCTTGGAGCTCCACCGGTTTCTTTCACTAACTCAATCCACTCTGGGTTTTGTAGCCAGAATTTGTGGGGACTTATCATCCTGGCACTGGAATCCTGGGCTGTGGTGCCTGGTATGGGGCTGGGACTCCTTGCTCTCAAGATATCACTCCCGAATTTTTGACCACGTGAGTGTGGGTCCAGCTCATTCCACAACTGCACCTCTCCTACCAGTCTGGATGGATGTGGTTTCTTTAACTCTGTAGTTGTCAGACTTTCATTCAACTCGATTTTGTGGTTGTCAGACTTCCATTCAGCTAGATTTATGATGTACTTGAATGGTGGTTGTTCTATATTTTAGTTGTAATTTTGATGTGGTTGTACGAAGGGGTGAGCCATGCCAGCCGACGCCACCTCCTTGACCAGAAATCTGAACCTTCATGGTTGATTTTATTCAGATTTGTTGATGAATTCTACCAAGTTTTGAGCAGATAATTCTCATATTTTACAAACTGTTTCAGAACATTTTTTAAAGGAAATTCTATTGCATAACATTGATATTGAAGCACCAAGGAGATGACACTAGAAATATCTATAAATCAATCTCCCTTATGAACATAAAAGCAACAATTCTAAATAAAAATATTATCAAATCAATCCAGAAGTACATTATAATAAATGACATAATATTATGACCAGCTAATTTTTAACCTAAGATTGCAAGCATGGTTCAGCATTGCTGTAATGGACTATGACAGATTAAAAGAGAATAGACCAATAGATACAGAGAAATAATTCAAAAAAATTCAATGTCCATTCATTTTTTAAAAAGTGTTTAAAAGGGAACTACCTTAACTTGGTGAAACTGTACTTCATAAAGGAAGTGCAGGGCTGTACAGGAAATGTCATACTTTGTAGTGACACATCAGGAGCATTCTCATTCAAGTAAAAAATAAGATAAAGATACTCACAGACACCAATACTGTTTATCCTTATCCTGGTGATCACAGCCAGTTGTACTAAGTCTAGAAGAAAAAAGAGGTGTAAGAATGGAACAAAAAATGTTGGTTATCCACAAGCCATATGATTATCTACCCAGAAAGACTGAAATAATCAAATGACAAATTAACAGAACTTAAATTTTTATAAGGTGGCCAGATATGGTTGAATACTTTAAAAATTTGCTTTATTCTATACTAGCAATACAAAAATTAAACATATAACAGAAAATATCTAGTTAACAATAGTAATAGCAGTAAAATTCACTATAGTAGTATATTAACTAATAAATAAACACAGCAAAAGATATATAAGACCTCTTTATAGAATTTTGTAAAATATTATTAAATAATATGAAATGAATAATTAAATGGAGAGATATACCTAACTATTACTTGATGTGAGAACAGGTGATTATAAACATGTGTTCTCCCAAATTTAATCTTTAAACTCTAATCTCATTCAAAATTCCAATGATTTTTTTACAATGAAACTAACAAGCTGATTATATAATTCATTTAGAAGAGTAAATTTATCAATATAGTGAAGATGACTTTTAAACAGAACAAAAATGGTATATCTTCCTTACCAGTTTTGAAAACATTGTAAAGCCGTAGTAATGAAAAAGTGTGTCAGTGGCGCAGAAATAGGTAGTGGCACAGAAGAATGTCCAGAAACAGACACATGGATAGTTTGAAATGCTTCTTTATCTCTTGCTAAAGGCTTTGTAGTGTTTGTGAGATTAAAAGATCTCAGTGTCAAAGAAGAGGGATGGAGAGTTATTATATATTTCCAAAGGTAATAAAGCTACTTTAATTCTTTCCTACACACAGACTGGTACATACAGTATTTGAAACTTTTCATCCTTTTTTCAGATGTTAATTCTCATATAAAACAATAAGAACGTAACAGGCATTACACATTAAAAGGAAGATATTATCATTACTTACTGTGTCATTGAGAACCAAAGTAATTGCAGAGGTCCAGCCACTGCAACTCTTAGGGTGTTTTCCCCGAAGGAGGGAGACGGTAGGGTGGAAACGAAGGAGTCCGACACTGTTTTTCTTTGGTGTCTTGGGCCAGTTTATTGACTCTGAGAGACCAGCTTTCTTGCCAGTCTCTCGGCCTAAAACTGACTGACTCCAGAAACAAAGGAATTATCTCTATTTTAAAGACAAGGCATTTTTTTACAATAGTAGTGATAAAAAGCAGACACACATCTTTCACAATTAGTAAAGAACAGCTGCAAGTCACAAATCACCAAGAAATAACACATTGAGCAATTAAAAAGGCTACAAATTCTACTCATGTTAAACAAATGGGTATTCTGATAAGGAATTATCATCAAGCAGCTAGAAATAATATCAGTACTAACTATTTTAAGCACTAATAATTGGCTAGACATATATATATTTAAGTCTAAGTTAGTAAATTAAAGATTCTTAAGAAGTTTGTTCTTACTAAATGTCATTGGAATATGAAGGAATGCAGGCTGACCATTAGCTGATCCCAGGGAGTAAACAGATCACTGGTCTTAGGTGGTCAGGCTAGTTCTCCCAGGCACAGAGTGATTTTTATTTACAACCTTTTGAAATGTAAATATACTTACTAAAACTCTCTAGTTTGTTAAAAATTTCAATTTTCTCTAAATATCTAATCAATGAAAACCATTCCTGTCTATGATAATGGGTAGGCAATAAATTTTTTGATCCTCTGGAGAAAAACTTTAAAATATAACTTAGCAACTGTCTTTTCTCAACATTTAGGTTACTTGGCTTGCTAAATGGCTAATCTTCTCCTTAACCCTTTCATGTGTGGGGATGGCCAGGATGATCCAGCTTCCAACATTTTACAAGCCATTAGAATTGTTCTAACTCTCAGGAGTGCAAAAGCAAGCCGGCACAAAGTGAGACTTGCGGGTGGACTGCCCATGGTCACCTTCCACTGTGAGGCTTCCCACCCATTCTGACTGTGCCAAGAGATGGGTGTGGGCTAGTTCCCCGCAAATCAGCATTCATGGATCAGATGTAGCATGGCCTGCAACAAATAATATTGCTAAAAATATCATTTTGATAATTTCAGTTGGTATTTTTTTTCTTTTTGTTTTCCATAATGTCTCACAAAACAGCAGAATATACCTCTGAAGACAGGAGGAAAAATAATACTAGCTCTTCAAATTGTCTCTTTCCATGAGAATCAATCGGTAACTTTTTTTTATCTTAGGGATTGCAGTTACAGGTCCTCCTGGCCCCCCTGGCTTTCCTGGAGAAAGAGGACAGAAAGGAGATGAAGGTCCACCTGGAATTTCCTTTCCTGCATATCCTGGACTTGATGGGAAGCCTGGGGCTCCTGGCCTTCCAGGGCCTCCTGGCCCTCCAGGTCCTCACATCCCTCCTAGTAAGCTATTCTTTTATCCTAAATTCTATTGTTATATTTTGTTTTCATTTGTAAGTGAATGTAACTGAAATTTGGCACCATTCTTTGTGTTTCTGATATCTAAGAGGTTCTATGGCAGCTTCTACTTTGATTTTTGGTGGTTCTTTGATGTTTAAATTTACTTTTCAAATTCTTGCCAATATTATATTTTCCTTTTGCTTATAGTTAATTTTATTACTGCAGATAAGTAGCTGAAAAGAGGTCTTTTTTTCTAGCCTGTCAGGCTTCTTTTTTGTTTAATATTCTGGACATTTCACAACAATTAACTTGCTATCCTTTTTTATTCTTATCTCAGGAGATGAGATATGTGAAGCAGGCCCCCCAGGCCCTCCAGGATCTCCAGGTGATAGAGGACTCCAAGGAGAACAGGGAGTGAAAGGTTTGATCCCCATATTTTGTCCTTCATTCTTTCATCCATTTTGAATTTATTCTTGTGTGTAATGTAAGAAGGTCTTTTTCTCCAATTTTCCCAACACCATTCATTCTTTCAAAGCTTCTCAAAATCCCCTATATCCTCCACCCTACCTCAGTCGCTCACTCCCATGGTCACGTCCAAGACCATTTGTTTTACAATAGTGCATGCACACTTCCATAACCTTGATTTCATGAGTCCTATTTCCTGACCTCTGTCTCATTTTTTAAGCTCTACTAACTCTAATAAACTGACTCCAACAATACTTCATCCTCAATGAGACCTACCGACTTTGGCCATCCCTCAGTATTTTGGCATTTTTTTCTTCACTCTTAACCTAGCTTAAATTCCATGATCAATCATTGGAATCAATACCATGCATAAATCTTTGACTCCTTTACCCTCCACTCACTTTGTTGTACTCACTTACAACAAAAACAGCCTTGGTTGGTCCAAAATACCGCCTCTTCTGAGCCTGTATCTTCTCTTCTCTCTTTATACTTTTAACATCTCCTCTTCCATTTTCATTTTAAGATTCTGACTTTTTTTCTTCCTTCACTAACTAACCAATTGAAGCAAGAACAAGAGAACTTTCACAGATATCCACCATGACATTTACCCACCTACTTGCATCTGTGCCCATATATTCTCTCTTCCTGCTTGTTATTCTTAATACTCCTATCCAAAACCAATTATTCTGTTTGTACAATGGATTCCATTTCCTCTTGTTTTCCCAAGAATTTTGTTCCAGAATTTTTTGTATCTCTCACGCCATCAATTTTTCACTTTTTTAAAATAAATATTTTATTTTTTTCTTTTATTTGTTTATATTTATAGAGAGGGGAAGGGAAGGAGAAAGAGAGGAAGAGAAACATCAGTGTGTGGTTGCCTCTTACATGACCCACACTGAGGACCTTGCCTGCAACCTAGGCATGTGCCCTGACTGGGAATCAAACTGGTAACTCTTTGGTTCACAGCCCATGCTCAATCCACTGAATTACACCAGCCAGGGCAATTTTTTGCTTTTACTGAATCATTCCTAGTATCATACACATATGCTCTTTTCACCAATCTAAAAAATACCTTATCATAATCCCACTTCCCCTGCCAAATAATGCTCTATTCTTCTGGTCCCATTTAGAGCAAAACTCCTCAAGAAATTTCTACTCACTGTCTTTAGATACTGTCTTCTAATTTTCTCTTAAACATACCCCAATCAAGACTTTATTCCCCTGCACCACAACTCCATAGATGCTACTTTTGTCAAAGTCACCAGCAGCCTATAACCTACTAATCCACATATCAAGTCTTGGTCCTTTTTTACTTGATTTATTTTCATTCTTTAAACAGTTTTCTCACTTGGTTTTCAGTACATTGCATGTCCTATTTTTCTTCATATCTACCTGGCATAATATATATTTATATAGCAAGTTCTCAATTCACATTGTCAATAGCATCTGTGACTTTAAGTGAAATCATGTATAATGAAACCAATTTACCATAAGCTATTTGATATGAACAAGAGTTGACTTTCTGTGGAATCTCATCAACATTATAATGAAATGATGTTGAATGAATTGAAATTATTTGAGGACCTGCTATATGTGTATGTGTATGTGTGTTTGAAGTATATAATTTATATCCTATCTATCTATTATGTATCTATTTCTGTATGTAATCTCCCATGTAACTACCATCTAAATCAAAATATAGAACTTCCCAGGACTCTAGAAGACTGTCTTATGCTCCCTAGTTAGCACTCTAAAAAGTAACCATGATTTTATCCTCTATCATACATTAGTTTGCCTAATTTTGTACTTTGTATAAATGGAATAATACAATATGTGCTCTTTTGTATCATTTTTGTTCAATATTATGTCTATGAGATATATGTATATTTTTGTTTATAGTAGGTTTTTTTTCCCCCTGCTCTTTGGTATTTCGTTGTACATATATATCTAAATATGCATTCTAATGTTAACAGATGTTTGGTTTGGATCTATTATGAATAAAGCTGCTATAAGCATTTTTGTACATTTTATAGGTTATAAGCATTCATTTCTGTTATATATACACACCTGGGAATAGAATTGCTGGGTTATAGGCATGTGTCAGTTTTGTTTATATAGATACCACTAAACCATTTTCCAAAGTGGTTTTAGGTCCCATTTCCCTGATGACTTACTGATGTTGAGCTTCTTTCCTTATAGTTTGTATATTCTCTTTGTAAAGTAACATTTTCCTATTTTTAATTGGGTTGTCAGAGATATATATATATATATATATATATATATATATCTCCATATAAATATATATATATATATTTACACATACCTACATGCATCACAACTATCTTCTTCCATTCTGTGACTTGCTTTTGTACTCATGTCTTTTCTTGGACAGAAGTTATTAATTAAAAGAAATCCAATTATTAATGTCCTCGTTTATTGTTAGTGTTGTTTACGTCCTATTTCAGAATATTTGCTTACCCCGAGGATGACAGATATTTTCTATGTTTTTTCCCCAAGAACTCGTACCAGTTTGCTTTTGTGTTTTGATCTTTGGTCTATCTTCAGTTAATTTTTGTGTACAGTTGGAAGCAGGGATCAAAGTTCATGTTTTGTTCCTATATGCACATCCAATTGATTCAACACCATTGTACAAACGGCCACTTCCCACTGAATTGCATTAGCACTTTTGTTGTAAATCTTATGACTATACATTGTGTGAGTTTATTTTTGACCTTTCTATTTTGTTCCATTGTTCTACTTTTTCTCCTTACATCAGTGCCAACTGTCCAAATTATTATAGCTTTATAGTAACTCCTGGCTTACTTTGTATTTTCATATGCATTTTTAGAATTACCTACCCAACTTTTAAATTTAGAAGATTTCAGAGTTTCATCTTTTTTTCTATTCTTTTCTAAACTCATTCATTCAATTAAAAGATTTTAAAATGTTATCTACTTGCCAGTGACTTCCACATTTATGTCTCCTATCCAGATATAGGTCTTTCCTGCTAGGTTAGTGTATTCAATTGTATATTTAACATTTTGAACTTCACATCCCTGTCTTTGCTACCACCTCCCCCATAATTTTCCCAGTAACATCTTTGTGTTTTTACTTAAAAGCAGGCCACTCTAGCCTTCTGGTTCCTTAGGCTAAAAACCTTAAAAGTATCCTTGATTTAGGGGCTGGCTTTAGCTCAGCGGGTACTTCGAGGTTCAAACATTACTTCAAAAGTATCCTTGATTTACCTCTTTTTTATTTTTAGATGGGGGGGGCAGGGAGAAAGATGGGGAGAGAAACATCAATGTGTGGTTGCCTCTCGTGCACCACCTACTGGGGACCTGGCCTGCAACTCATGCATGTGCCCTGGCTGGGAATCGAACCGGCGGCCCTTTGGTTCACAGGCTGGCGCTCAATCCACTGAACCATACCAGGCAGGGCTCCCCCTTATTTTGTATTCTTTATGTTACCCATGAGAAATTCTCATTGATTTTACTTTAAAATACGTTCAGAATCTGTTTCTCATCATCTTCATTTCTGTCACTCTACAATGAGCTGTCATCTTTCCTATATCACTCCAGCAGTAGCCACTTAAATGGTTACCCTGTTTCCATCCTTACATTTATATTCTATTGTTAACATAGCAACCGGAGTCATTCTTTTTAAAACTTAAGGTATATCATGATGCTTTTCTTTTTAAATTCTTCTACTAGATTCTCATTTCACTCACAGTAAAAGCCACAGTATTTATGGAGGCCTATGTAATGTTTTATGATACACTACTAGTTATAACCTGTTAACTGTCTTTCCTGATTCCCCCTTCTCTCTCTACCCCAGCAATATAGTCTCACTGATGTTCCTTGTGTATGCCAAACATGGTTATTCTTGTTCCTGAAATACTCTATTCTTGTGTATGTTCTACATCCTTTAATATTTTTATTTTGTATTATCTTCTCAATGAGGTCTATCTTGACCACCCTATTAAAAATTGAAACCTGCCAATATCTCCAGTATATCCTATATCTAGTCCTGTAATTCAGCACTATATTTTCCCTATAAATATGATTCTTTTGGTATAAAGGGTCTGTCCAGAAGGTATCCAGCCGTGTAAAATGAAAAACAGAGACATTTATAGAAGAAGAGATCAGGTGCAAGAAATATTGTATGAAGAACAACGACGCCTCAGTTCCCTTCAACGCAGTCACCTTGGGACCTCACATAGTTCTCCCAATTGCCTCAGCTGCCCTGTTATATTTTCCTGAATCTCATTGATGGTCTGAAATCTCTTCCCTTTCAAAGGTGATTTTAGTTTTGGGAAAAGCCAGAAGTCGCAGGGCACTAAATCTGTGCTATAGGGGTCTAAGTCACCTGTGTGATTCAATGTTTTGCCAAAAAACTCTGCATGAGACGTGATGCATGAGTGGGCGCATTGACATGTTGAAGTTGCAAATCACCAGTTGCCCATAGCTTGGCCTTCTAAATCATCCGAACAGTTTCCATGGAGGAATGTTCAAGGTTAAGGCAAAATTTGATGCAGATTTGTTGCTGTATTCGCTCAGTCATTTCGAATGCAACAGCCACACAGTACACATGCTCAACAGTGTCTACAACCCCCACTGACTAGTACAGTAAAGTCATCATTGTTGATGCATGTGCATTCCAGTCCACTCTCCTAGACTGCTAGATTACATCAATGTTGCACAAACTGTTCTCGTTATATTAACAATGGCTGGACTTTTTCCAGACAGACCTCATATGCATATATATATATAAATAATTTAGTATTTTGTTACTTTTATGTTTTGTTATCCTTTTCCACTGCTATATTGTGAGTGCCATGAAGACATGGATTTTTCTCTGATTTGTTTATCAATGTATCACAAATACCTAGAACAATGCTTGGCACACAGTTGGCACTCAATAAAAATCTAATAGATTGATTCGAGATGTAGGCTTCTATAACTACACTGTTAGGTGGAAATGTTGTCCATTAATGCTAACTTCTTTAGACCATATCTAAACAAGGTGGATGAGTAAATCTTTTTTCATTATGGTTTTCTTTAGGTGACAAAGGTGACACCTGCTTCAACTGTATTGGAACTGGTATTTCAGGGCCTCCAGGTCAACCCGGTTTGCCAGGTCTTCCAGGTCCTCCAGGTAAACCATCCGGCCCCAGGGCAAACTTTTAAACTATTTCTTGGCTAACTTTTAGTGAGCTTGCAGCTTTAGAGTAATGCCAGTTTCTTATTTTATAACTAGTCACTCATATTAATAAATAAATATGAAATGTCTGTGTGACATTTATGTTATGAAATAAGTTATGCTCTTGTTTCTAATTTCTGAAGCTACCAGCAGTTTCTAACCAATTAAAACCAAATCCGATATCCATCTGACCCACAAGTCTTTCACTCAACTGCCTCTTGGGATATCTCAATACTATAATACCTTGAAATCACACTTTAAATCTGTGTTAGGGCTTAGAATAGACACCAGATCACTTACCTTTCTGTCTAGTGTGTCTTCCAAGGAAACCAATTCATCTAGCACTTGGAAATAAATTTTTAGCAAGTTTTATACCTGCCACTGGAATTTAATAATCTAGCCTTATAACTCCACTCTAGTGGTTCTTAAACTTGGGAATGCATCAGAATTACCTGGAAAAAGCCCAGATTTCTGGGTCCTACCCCCAAAGGTTCTGATTTGGTAGATCTGGGGTGAGGGCCCAAGAACTAGCATTTTTAATCAGTACTCAGGTGATACTGATGCAACTGGTTTAGGGACCAATTTGGGGAATGACTGCTTTAGTAATATTTCCTCTAACGGTTGAGTACCAAACTCAACCAACTATTTCTCATAAACCCAATTTTAGGGAGTGACAAACCAAAAAACGGACTAGTAAGTATCTAGGAAAATTGTTTTAGTCAGAACAAAGAAAGATATGCAGACTTTGTCCTTGTGATAGTTGAAGGAGCTCTGTACACAGTACTTGGTAGCTGTGAGCTCTTGAGAGGATTTGGGGTTGGAAATACCTGGGACTACAATATTGTATGTAACATGAAATGTTAGATTTACCTAAAAGGAAGAACAATTTCTTCATTTTGAGAGCATAAAATCAGAAAACAAAAATATGACCTTTTAGTAAGGTTGAATGGGGTTCTTATTTTAAAACTTGACTTCCTGACTTGCTTATTTTTGTATGCTTTGTCAGGGATTCAACTTCAAAACTCACATTATTGTGTGTGTGTGTGTGTGTGTGTGTCTTAGGATCTCTTGGTTTTCCTGGACAGAAGGGTGAAAAAGGATATGCTGGTACAGCTGGTCCCAAAGGACTAAGAGTAAGTTTTCAGCATATTACAGAACAAAAGGACTTGAACAAATCTATTTACACTTTGATTTTCACTTGTATATACATAGTAAATAAATTTAGTTTTTTATTAAATTTGATTTATTTGATTCCTTGAGACTCCGTGACTCACATGGCTCTTTTGATTCATAGCTGTTTACACTGAATGTCATGGGTGGGTTGATGGGGTAAACTGGAGAGAGGAAAGTTTTAGGAAAAGAGAAAGTGCTTTTCTCTTTCTGTTTCCCCCATTCTTTCTTTTTTCCCCCTTCAGGGCATACCAGGAGCTCTAGGTACTCCAGGTTTTCCTGGACCTAAAGGAGAACCTGGTGACATCCTCACTTTTCCAGGAATGAAGGGTGATAAAGGACAGCTGGGTTTCCCTGGACATCCAGGTCTCCCTGGTTTACCTGGCACCCCTGGACAAGATGGACTGCCAGGGCTACCTGGCCCCAAAGGAGAACCTGTGAGTTGGTTTGGTATCCTAGGTTTTCTAATGTCAAAATATTACTTAGGTATGCTTCCTAGGATGTGCCTATTGCTGGCGTGAATACCTAATTAATGCTTAAAGAAAATGATTAATATATAGAAATGTTACATTGTTATTGGCTATGTAGGGTTTCTTTACCTCTCCTTTCCCTCAGTTGTTTCATAAATTCCTTCTTTTTAACCCATTTCTATACTAAGTAATATTGGCTATAAATTTCTGAGCAGAAGGTTAAGATACTGCAGGTCACTGTAAGGTTCCCCTTCTCTTGCCCCACACATCCTTGTCTGGGTTTATTTGGACATAACAGCAGAAGCCTAATTTGGTTTTTTTATATAGTAAGCTTAGAGGTTCATATGAGTGGATAGCCATGTTAAATGATCAATGGATCCTAAGGGTTGAACACAGATGAACAGTGTCTTATTTTGTGTACAACACGGTCCAGAATACTTATGTGGAAAGTTATATTTATATAAAACATTAGCTAGACTGTAAACTTCTTGAGTTATACTAGAATATAAACTTCATTAAGGCAGAGTTTTTGTCTGTTTTTATTCTTTGTAACACCAGCACCTGACACACAGTAGGAACTCAAATATATTTGTTGAAGAAGCGAATAAATGGAGTGATCACACATACTGTTCCATAGTACACATTTATACAGCTTTTAAGGACTGTTTGTGTCTGTATCATTTTTCTAGTTGTATTCAGTAATACCAACCTATGGAGGGCTATTATATCTATGTTTCTGTATTAAACTTTTCCCTTTTCAGGGTGGAATTGCTTTTAAGGGTGAAAGAGGTCCTCCTGGGAACCCAGGATTGCCAGGTCTCCTGGGGAATAGGGGGCCTATGGGCCCTCTTGGTATTGGCCCTCCAGGCCCAGTTGGTGAAAAGGGCATACAAGGTGTGGCAGGAAATCCAGGCCAGTCAGGAATACCAGGTGAGTTCGCTACATTTCTTTTGTTTTTAATATGGTGCTTAAAAGCAGAAATGTATTATCTTTGGCTACTCTTGGTTTCCCTTCATGAGAGATGTGTTTCCCTGGACATTTATATTTGGGCTTTCCAGAGCTCCTTAACAAGGGAACAAAATATGTGTGTGGATTTTATGGGAGGTTTCCTCTTTAAATTTTTTTCTGAAATTTTTTGTTGTTTTTAAGTACATGATACATAATGCAAAGTTTAACAAATAATGATGTTGGAGAAACACATGTAGACATCAAGAAACAGAACATTGCTAGCATTCTAGAAACCCCCAAATTCCTCTCTGTCCTTTCCTGACCATAATCTCCTTCCATTTCTCCAAGAGTAACCACTGCCCTGACTTTTGCATAATCCATTTACCCCCTAGTGTTATCACCTAGATATGCATTCCTAAACAGAGTACTTTAAGCTTTTTTTTTAAATTCATATTGATGGAATCATAAGTATCCTTTATGTTTACTCTGTGTATAGCTATAGTATATTCATTTTCATTGCTGTTTAGCATCCTATTGTGTGTGCGTATCACAGCTGATTTATCCATTCTGTTGTTAATGGACAATTGGGTATTTTATAGTTCAGGCCTATTCTGATTAATGCTGCTATGTACATTCATATATATATATATATATATACACCCTGCTATACATATACACACACTTCTCTGGGGCAAGGATCAGCAAACTACAACCTGTGGAATAAAACTGACCAATACTTTTTGTCATGAATGAAAGTTTTATTTCAACAAAACCATTCACTATTGACTGTGGTTGCTTTTGCACCACAACCACAGTGCTGAGCAGTTGTGACAGAGATCATGGTGGCCCACAAAACATAAAGTATTTACTGTCTGGTCCTGTATAGAAACAATTT
Source organism: Micronycteris hirsuta (assembly GCA_004026765.1). Lineage (NCBI taxonomy): Eukaryota > Metazoa > Chordata > Mammalia > Chiroptera > Phyllostomidae > Micronycteris > Micronycteris hirsuta. The sequence continues at coordinate 48,885 of PVJI01009408.1, read as the reverse complement.
GCCAGTCCCTGGACTAGGCTATGTATTCAAGATCAGCATTTTCAAGGCATAGAATAAATGCTTCCTAAGTTTTACTTGATAATTCCAAACTATATCCAGAGCAATTGTATGAATTTATACTCCCACCAGAACTATTGGAGATTTCTTATTGTTCTATATCCTCATAAACATTTTGTATTGTCAGACTTTTATATTGTTGCCAATCTATTGAAGTATGGTATATCTCATGGCAGTTTTATTTTACATTTCTCTGATTAAAGTTTAGCACCTTTTCATATGTCTACTGACCATTTTAATTTTCTTGTACGAAATGCCTATTCAAGTTTTTTGACCATTTTTTTCTATTGGATTGAATCTTTTTCTTATTGACTTAGAAGATTGTATATATTGCACACACACATATATACACATTATATACAGAGTGGGGCAAAAGTAAGTTTACAGTTCATATGGAAAATAATATAGTAATTAATAAATAATAATACAAGAATGAACTCTGTGTTTCACATACTCAGAACTGTAAACTGATTTTTGCTCTGCCCTCTATATTCTATTATATTAGTTCTTTGTTAGCTATTTATATTGCAAAGTTTTCACTTACTATGGCTTGCCATTTTTTTCTCTCTGTATGGCATATTTAATGGACAGGAGTCAATTTGAATGTAGTCAAATTTATCAGACTTTTCTGTGATGGTTAGTGCTTTTTATTTCATGTTTAAGAAATTCTACTTTGCCCTGAGCCTATTTTAAGTTTTTAATTCAATTAATGAGAAGATGTACTCGGACTTTGCGCACATAAAATCTTAAGGTACCATTACTTTACCAAAAAGAAGTATTTTTCTTGTTTACCACAAGGTTATTTTTAAGGTTCTTTTGGCTTATATTTTAAAAAGTTTTTATAGATGCAATCTTCAATAATGGAAGCTTTTTTTTTTTTTTTTTGCTTTTCATCACCTTTTTTTTTCTTTCTTTCTTTCCTCTTTCTTTATTTTTACTGTATTTTTCCCATTAATATTTAGTCCCCTTAGCTTTTAAAGCTATCATCTACTTTTTCTTTTTGAATTCATCCTCCTATTCGGTATCTTCCTAGAATATATAATATGTGATTGTTTTTCTTGTAGATTTTTGTTAGATTGCACTTTGAAAAGATTATACTTTCTTTTTTGTTTTCAATTAAAAGAGATCTTTAGTCAAGAAAACACTTATTTGCTATTGATTCCTGTGTGTTCTTAGGTCCTAAAGGTGATCCAGGTCGGACCATAACCCAGCCAGGAAAGCCTGGCCTGCTTGGTATCCCAGGCAGGGATGGTGAAGTAGGTCCTCCAGGTATGTGATGAATTTGTTTGGCCACATTTTCACCACTTACTGATTTATTTATTTAAAAGTTTCCCTTTCAAAAAACTGTTGCTTCTCTCCTTAGGTGACCCTGGACTCCAAGGCCATCTGGGTTTGCCAGGAATACCAGGTAGCAAAGGAGAACCAGGTATTCCTGGAATAGGGCTTCCTGGACCACCTGGTCCCAAAGGTATGTAGGGTTGGGTAGCAGGCAAGGTAGGTTAGCTGCTTAGTATGATATTATTTCTTGATATAGTTCATTCAACAAATAAAATATATTAATTGTACCCTTTTTCTATATACTGTAAAGAGTATAAATGAAAAGTAACAGCATGCATGCACTGTAATTTCATTTTCTTTATCTAAAATTGTCCAGGCAAGAAAATATCTAAGTTATAGATATGTAAAAATTACATTTAAGCTATAAAAATCACAGTAATTATTTTCTTTTATGTTCATTGTTGTATTTTCAGGGCTTAGAACAATTACTGGAACATAGTAAGCATTCAATAGATATTTATTAAATAAATGGATTACATTAAACAGAAAACAGATTTATTGCACACATGTAACCAAATAATGTTTTATTCTAAATCATATTTTCTTGATTTCCTGAAATTTTTAAAACCTATTGCTTCAGTTTTGCTTTATTCCTCATAAAATTTATTCTCATTATCGTCAAGAGTGTGCATTGGTCTGAGAATAGTGCTAAATATGTCTTTACTCGTTTATACTAAATGACTTATAAGGAGTCAGATTTTATTATTTTGTGTATATATGTGTGTAATATCTGCAAGTGTTTTTAGCTCGTTTCCAGAATTATATGGTAGACCTTTTATCACACTATGTCCCAATGTAAGCAGAAGAAAATATTTTCTGCATTTTTGTGTGAGATTCATTCCTTATGTTCAGTTTTACCTCATAATAGCCCTCACTCCCCTTTAGAAGAGCATATCTTCCACACATGTTAGCTCTGTGTGAAAATTGTAAGGACCGAAAGGTGATTGAGAAGGAATATCAAGTATCTGTAAGGCTTGATCCTTAGTAATCATCCAAAATGTCATTGTGCTTTTAACATCTTACTGTAGTCACTAAGCCTAATTGGATAGGGTAGAAATGTTAGTTTGAGAGTTTGAGTATCTTTCTTAGAATATCTTCTATTTGGAGATTAAAAATGACTTATCATTTTTCAGGTTTTCCTGGAATTCCAGGACCTCCAGGAGCACCTGGTACACCTGGAAGAATGGGTCTAGAAGGCCCTTCTGGGCCACCAGGCTTTCAAGGACCAAAGGTCAGGGACAGTTTAATATTTCTAAAATACTTCATTTATTTACTCTTAGAGAGAGGGAAATGGAGGGAGAAAGAGAGGGAGAAAACCATCAATGTGAGAGAGAAACATCAATAGGTTGCCTCTCACCCCAACAAGGGACCGAACCTACAACCCAGGCATGTGCCCTGACCAGAAATTGAACTGGTGACTTTTCATTTTGCGGGATGATACCCAAACAACTGAGCCACACTGGTCAGGGAAGGTCTAGGACATTTGAACTTATTCTTTCCCACATTCCTATTTCTCCTACCTTCCTTTATTTTTTAAATTTATTTAATTAAAATCTTTATTATATTTTTCCATTACCATTTAGTACCCTTATATTCCCTACCCCCAGAAATCACCACACTGTTTTCCATGTCCATGAGTCCTTTTCCTTTCTGCTTAATCCTTTCATTCCGTAACCTCCCCGCCACCTCACTAGCTGCCATCTGCTCTCCAGGAGTCTGTCCTCATTTTCTTTGTTAGTTCAGTTTGTTTGTTAGATTCCATGTATGAGTGAAATCCTATGGTATTTGTCTTTCTCTGACTGGCTTATTTCACTTAGCATGATATTCTTCAGGTCTATCCATACTGTTGCAAAGGGTAAAATTTTCGTCTTTTTACAGCCAAGTAGTATTCCATTGTGTAAATGTCCCATAGTTGTTTTATCCACTCATCTATTGGTGCATACTTAAGCTGCTTCCATATCTTGGCAATTGTAAATAATGCTGCAATGAACATAGGGGTGCTTATGTTCTTTCGAATTAGTATTTTCGGTTTCTGGGAATATATTCCCAGAAATGAGATTACTGGGTGAAAAGGCAGATGCATTTTTAATTTTTTTAAAAGATTTTATTTATTTATTTTCAGAAAGAGGAGAAGGGAGGGAGAAAGAGCAATGTATGGTTGCCTCTCACATGGCCCTCAATGGGGACCTGGCCTGCAACCCAGGCATGTGCCCCGACTGGGAATCGAACCAGGATCCTCTGGTTCCCAGTCCGCGCTCAATCCACTGAGCTACACCAGCCAGGCCGATGCATTTTTAATTTTTAAAGTATTTTTTCTTGATTATGCTATTACAGTTTTCCCAATTTTCCCACCTTTATCACCCCTCCACCCTGTGCCCTCCAAACCTCCAGCATTACCCCACACACTTAGTTCATATCCATGGGTTGTATATGTAAGTTCTTTGAGTTCTCTGTTTCCTGTACCATTTTTATCTTCCCCCATCTATTTTATGCCTACTAATTATGCTTCTTCTTCCATGTACCTTTCCCCCTATTCCTCCCTTCTCCCTTGCCACTGAAATCCCTCCATGTGATCTCCATTTCTCTGGTTCTGTTCCTGTTCTAGTTGTTTGCTTAGTTTTTGTTTTTGTTGTTTTTCTTTTCTTTGAGGTTCATTTTGTTGCTAGTTGTGAGTTTGTTGTCATTTTACTGTTCATAGTTTTTATCTTCTTTTTCTTAGATAGTCCCTTTAATGTTTCATATAATAAGGGCTTGATGATGATGAAATGCTTTAACTTGGCCTTATCTGGGAAGCACTTTATCTGCTCTTCCATTCTAAATGAAAGTTTTGCTAGACAGAGTAATCTTGGATGTAGTTCCTTGACTTTCATGACTTCAAATACTTCTTTCCAGCCCCTTCTTGCCTGCAAGGTTTCTTCTGAGAAATCAGCTAATAGTCTTATGGACACCCCTTTGTAGATAACTGTCTCCTTTTCTCTTGTTGCTTTTAGGATTCTCTCTTTATTTTTAATCTTGAGTAATGTAATTATGATGTGCCTTGGTGTGTTCCTCTTTGGGTACAACTTCTTTGGGACTCTCTGAGCTTCCTGGACTTCCTAGAAGTCTATTTCCTTCATCAGATTTGGTAAGTTTTCCTTCATTATTTCAAATAATTTTTCAGTTTCTTGCTGTTGTTCTTCTGGCACCCCTAAAATTCAGATATTAGAACGCTTCAGACTGTCCCAGAGGTCCGTGAGTCTCTTAACTTCTTTGAATTCTTGTTTCTTCATTGTCTTCCGGTTGGATGTTTATTTCTTCCTTTTGTTTGAAATTGTTGATTTGACTCCTCATTTCCTTCCTGTCACTGTTGGTTCCCTTAATATTTTACTTTACTTCATTTTGGGTATCTTTCATTTGTTTTTTAATTTTTCAAACAAGCTCAATCAGTTCTTTGAGCATTTTGTTGATAACCAGGGCTTTAAATTCTCCATCAGATAGGTTGGCTATCTCCCCATCGCTTAGGTCTCTTCCTGAAATTTTGCTCAGCCCTTTCATTTGGGTCATATTTCTTTGTCTCGGCTCACCAGTTAAGTTGTAAGGGGGTGGGGCCTTAGGTATTCACCAGGGCAATGCTCCTTGCTGCTCTGACGTGCTACCTGTGGAGGAGGGAATAATCCCAGCATTGTAATTGGTGGGGCAAAAGGCAGTTCCATTTTTAGTTTTATGAGGAAATTCCATACTGTACTGTTTTTCCATAGCAGCTGCACCAGTCTCCATTTGCACCAACAGTGCACTAGGGTTCCCTTTTCTCTGCATTCTCTCCAACAGTTATCTGTTGCTTTGCCTATGATGGCCATTCTGACTGGTGTGAAGTGGTATCTCATTGTGGTTTTAATTTGCATCTCTCTGATGGCTAGTGATGCTGAGCATCTTTTCATATGGCCTTCTCTGGGCCCTCTGTCTGTCCTCCTTGGAGAAGTGTCTGTTCAAGTCTTTTGCCCATTTTTTAATTTGGTTTTTTGTCTTCTTAGAGTGGAGTCCTATGAGTTCTTTATATATTTTGGAGGTAAAACACTTGTCTGAGGTATCATTGGCAAATATGTTTTCCCATACAGTTGGTTCTCTTTTTATTTTAATACCATTTTCTTTAGCCATATAAACGCTTTATATTTTGATGAGGTCCCATTTTTTATTCTTTCCCTTATGTCCCTTGCTCTAGGGGACATATCAGTGCATATGGTGCTTCATGGAATGTCTGAGATTTCCCTACCAATGTTTTCCTCTAGGACTTTTATGATGTCACGACTTATATTAAAGTATTTTATCCACCTTGAATTTATGTTTGTATATGGTGTAAGTTGGTTCTCAAGTTTTATTTTCTTGCATGTAGCTCTCCAGATTTCCCAACACCATTTGTTGAAGAGGCTATTTTTACTCCATATTATGCTGCTGCTCCCTTTGTCGAAAATTAATTGGCCATGGAGACTTATGTTTATTTCTGGGCTCTCTATTCTGTTCCATTGGTCTATCTGTCTGTTTTTATGCCAGTACCAGGCTGTTTTGATTACAGTGGCCTTGTAACACAGTTTGAGATCAGGTATTGTGATCCATCCTACTTTGCTCTTCTTTCTCAAAATTACAGCAGGTATTCAGGGTCATTATTGGTTCCATACAATTTTTTGAGGTGTTTGTTCTATATCTGTGAAATATGCCATTGGTACTTTGATAGGGATTGCATTGAATCTATAAATTGCTTTGGGTAGTATGGACATTTTGATGATGTTGATTCTTCCGATCCATGAGCATGGTATATGTTTCCATTTGTTTGTGTCTTCCATGATTTCTTTCTTCAGTGTTGTGTAGTTTTCTGAGTGCAGGTGTTTTACCTCCTTGGTTAGGTTTATTCCTAGGTATTTTATTTTTCTTGTTGCTATATCAAATGGGATTTTTTTCCTGATTTCTGCTTCTGATATTTCATTGTTGGTATACAAAAATGCCTTTGATTTCTAGATATTGTCTTTGTATCCCACTGTTTTGTCAAATCCATTTATTAGGTCGAGTAGTTTTCTGGCGGAGTCTATAGGATTTTCTATGTACACGATCATGTCATCTGCAAACAATGACAATTTTCTTTCCTCCTTTCCAATTTGGATGCCTTTTATTTCCTTTTCTTGTCTGATTGCTATGCCTAAAACTTCCAGTACTATGTTGAATAGAAGTAGTGATAGTGGAAAACCTTGTCTTGTTCCTGATCTTAGTGGGAAAGTTTTTAGTTTTTGCCCATTGAATATGATATCGGCTGTAGGTTTCTCATAGATGGTCTTTAGTATGTTGAGGAATGCTCCCTCTATTCCCATTTTGCTAAGTGTTTCTATCATAAATGGGTGCTGTACCTTATAGAAAGCTTTTTCTGCATCTATTGACAGTCCTTTTGCCTGTCCGTTTGCTTGGAAAATTTGTTTCCAGCCCTTCGCTTTCAGTCTATGTAAGGTTGTTTGTCCTGAGGTGGGTCTCTTGTAGGCAGCATATGTGTGGGTCATGCTTTCTTATCCATTCAACTATTCTATGTCTTTTGATTGGAGCATTTAATCCATTTATGTTTAAGGTTAATATTGATAGGTACTTATTCATTGCCATTTTTTGTACCTGTGTTCCTCTCTCTCCCTCTTTTTCTTCCTTTCCTTAAGTCAGTGCCTTTAGTATCTCTCACAGAGCTGGTTTGGTGGAAGTGTACTGTTTTAGACTTCTTTTGGCTGGGAAGCTTCTTACTTGTCCTTCTGTCTTCATTGAGAGCCTTGCTGGGTAGAGTAGTCTTGGTTTCAGGCCTCTTGTTGTCATTACTTGGAATATTTCTTGCCATTCTCTTCTGACTTGGAGCGTTTCCATTGAGAAGTCAGCTTCTAACCTTATTGGGGTTCCCTTGTATGTTACTTCCTGTTTCTGCCTTGCTGCTTTTAAGATTCTTTCTTTGTCTTGGAATTTTGTCATTTTAATTCTGATGTGTCTTGAAGTGGGTCTCTTTGGGTTCCTCTTGATTGGGGCTCTCTGTGTTTCCTGGGTATGTGTGACTTTTTCTCTCATCAGATTAGGGAAGTTTTCCATCATTATTTTTTCAAACAGGTTTTCTATCCCTTGCTCTTCTTCTTCTTTTGGCATCTCTATTATATGAATATTATTATGTTTCATGTTTTCCTGCATTTCCCTTAATACCTCTTCATTCTTTCTGAGTCTCTTTTCCTGTTCCTGCTCTTTTTGGGTGTTTTTTCCTACCTTGTCTTCCAGCTCACTGATCTAATCCTCTGCTTCATCGAGCCTGCTTTTGATTCCTTCTATTGTGTTCCTCAGTTCAGAAATTGTATTCTTCATTTCCTCTTGTCCCTTGTGGATAGTTTCTCTTTCCCTTTTCATGTTGATATAGTTTGCAGTGAGTTCATTGTAGTTTCCCTGTAGTTTCTGGTAATTCTCTGTGCGCTCATTGAGCTTCCTGATAACCAATGCTTTGAACTCAGTATCTGATAGTTGACTTTCCTGTTTCATTTATCATTCTTTCTGGGGCTTCCTCCTTTCCTTTCACTTGGGGATTGTTTCTTTGTCTTTCCATTGTTTGTGGGAGTCTTGTTGCTAGCCTCTGTTTCTTAAATTGATCTGTTCTGACTCCCTGGGTTTATGGTATGAGCTTCCATGGTAGAAGACCTGTGAGGTTCCGTGGTGCAGTCTCCCTAATCTCCTGAGCTCGCTGGTCTTAGACTGTTGTTTATGTTGCCTATCTGTAGGTCTTTAGGTTTTGATTGTTGTTGGGTCTTTCTTTGGTGGTCCTTTTCTCCAGCTGGTTAAGTGAGGGTCACTCCATTCCCCACACCTTGCATTCTGTTGTGCTGGTGTGGACTGGTTGTGTTGTAGCTCATTCTTCTCTGTTAACTAGGTTTTGAGGCTTCTCTCTCACTCTTGTTCAGTTGTTTGTTTTGGGTAATTTCTCCACCAATTGGTTGTATTTCCAGGTTTGCCCTGGATTGAGGTTAGTGTGGGTTCAACTTCCTCCATCACCTTCTTCCGTTGTTTTCTGTTGGTGGTTCCTTTGTTAGTGGATTTCCTCTTCTGGCAGGTGTACTGGTGTTCACTGCTCCCACCTTGCAAGTTCTCTGGAATAGCAAAGTGAAATTTGTCTCACTGTCTCTGTTTTTTTGGGATGATCCCTGTTAAGGTCTAACTCTGGTCTTTTCACAGCTACAGGTTTTAATGTCTCACCTGTGGGAAAAGAAGAAAAAAAAGGGAAGGAAGGAGGAGAGAAGGAATAAAAAAGAAAGGAAAGAAAGGAAGAAAGAATTAAGAGAAAAAAATAAATTTAAAAAATGAAATAAAAATAAAAGAGGGAATAAGAAAGAAAAGGGAGTAAGATGGAATGAAAAAAAAAAGACAGAAAGGAAGACGGAATTTTTTTTAAAAAAAGGCTTCTACCGTCTTTAAACCGATCAAGCCTGTTCTTCTGATCTTCCTGGCTTTGTCTGGCTGGGAAGGTATTGGTTTTGTTTTTCTTTCTTCCTGAGCCACACTCTTTGTTGTTGTGCAGCATCCAGCCCAGTTCCTAGGTGTCCTTCTGCACCCAGCCTAGGCCTTTAGTCCACCTGTTTTGCTGTCCTTGAGGTGCACCAATTAGGGGCAACTCTCATACCACCTTTCTGCTCTTTTCTGGCCTAGGTGCTAGGGACTCTCAGCGCCACTTCTGGGTAGTCTAGGCCCCCACTGAGTCAGGTCTTTTCAGGGACTGCAGCTCCTCTCTGCAGGGCACTTCTACCTTTCTCCTACAAGTCAGTTGGCCCTGCAGGGCTATGTGCACAGTGGCTGGGTGTCAGGCACTTTGTCCCCAGCACCCTGGGCATGAGCTCCACAGACCTGTGTGTATCGTTCCCTATGCCCCTAGATTGGGTGTGTGTGAGCCTCCTGGCCAGGGGCCACCTGTTACGCACTGTTCTTGGTGTTTTTGGAGTGGGCACAGGCAGGCCACGGATCACCAGGTGTGCACAGTCCCCAATTTCCATTGATTAGGAGCACAAGCTGCCCCTGGGCTGGGGCCTCTGGTTGTGCACTGTTCCCAGTTCATCTTGAGTGTGCAGAGGCAGGCTACTCTGGACCACAGATCACCAGGCGGGCACCGACCCCGGGGCTGCTGGGGGCAAGGGTGTAGGAGGCGAATGGCTGCTGCGGAGAATTCCCAAACAGCCATGGAGTGCCTCTTTTTTTCTGTTTTTCTTTTTGAAAAATTCTTCCTATTTACGCCCTCCAGTCCAAACACGTACCTGGCCTCTCACACAGCCCAGCCTGGCTCTGTCCCAAGAATCTTGCAGTATGCCCAGCAGTTGCCGGGCCTGGGGCTGCAGCCCACCCTAGTCCCCATACTGGTCCCGGGGACCTTATTGTCCCAAAGCACCCTCCTTACTGTCCGATCATTCAATGTCCCCTATAATTTTCATCTCCAATCTTCATATATGCTGGAATACTGTTGTCTGTTTGCTCTGTTCCTCAGAAGATTGGCTAGGTGTTTCACCAGTGGGCAGGAGGAAGTGGACTCTGCTCCCATCTATCTTGCCACCATCTTCTCTCCTAATTTTTTGAGGTATCTTTATACTGCTTTCCACAGTGGCTGCACCAGTCTGTGTTCCCACCAACAGTGCAAAAAGATTCCCCTTTCTCCACATCTTCGCCAGAGCTTGTTGCTTTTGATGTATTGATGATAGCCATTCTGACAGGTGTGAGATAATATATCACTTGCATTTCTCTGATGATTAGTGACATTGAGCATCTTTTCACATGTCTATTGGACATCAGTATGTCCTCTTTAGAGAAGTATCTATTCAGGTCCTTTTCCCATTTTTTAATTGGGGTGTTCGTTTTTTTGGTGTTGAGATAGATCATGTATAAAGGACCCATGATAATGGACAGCAGGGTCGGGACTGACTGAGGGAAGGGTGGTGGGTGGGATAGGAGAGAGCAATGAGAGAAAAATTGGGAAAACTGTAATTGAACAACAATAAAAAATAAAGTAAATTTCAAATAGAATTATAAAAAATTTGGATATTAACCCCTTATCAGCTCTATTAACGAATATGTTCTCCCATTCTGTGGGTGGTCTCTTTACTGTGTTGATGATTTCCTTTGCTGTGCAAAAACATTTTAGTATGATGCAGCCCCATTTGTTTATTTTTTGCTTTATTTCTCTTGCTTGGGAAGATATATCTGATAAAAATTTCTGCGAGCAATGTCTGAGATTTTGCTGCCTGTGTTTTCTTCTAGGATTTCTATAGTTTTGATTGTAGCATTTAAGTCTTTGATCTTTTTTGAATTTATTCTTGTGTGTGGTGTAAGAAAGTGGTCTAGTTTCATTTTTATGCATGCATGTCTAATTTTGCCAACACTACTTATTGAACAAACCATCTTTAGCCCATTGTATGTGCTTGCTTCTTTTGTTGAACTATAAAGGTGTTGAATTGACTATAAAGGTGTTGGTTTATTTCTGGGCTCTCAATTCTGTTCCATTGATGTATGTGTCTTTTTAGGCCAGTACTGTGCTGTTTCTATTACTGTGGCCTTATAATTGGAAAGGAAGGTGTAAAACTGCCTTTATTTTCAGGTGACATGATATTATACATAAAGAACATCAAAGATTCCACCAAGAAACTATAAGAACTGATAAATGAATTCAGCAAAGTAGCAGGATACAAAATTAATATCCAGAAATCAGTTGCATTTTTATATGACAATAATGGACTAACAGAAAGGGAAATTAATAGAACAATTCCATTCACATTTGCTTCAGTAAGAATAAAATACCTAGGAATAAATCTAATCTGTAATAGGAAAATTATAAGACACTGAAGAAAGAAATTGAAGAAGATACAAATAACTGGAAACATATACTGAGTTCATTGATATGAACAATTAACATTAAAATGTCCATACTACCCTAAGCAATGTATAGATTCAGTGTAATTCCTATCAAGATTCCAATGACATTTTTCACAGAAGTAGAACAAATATTTCAAAAATTTATATGTACCTACACAAGGCTCTGCACAGCAACAGCGGTCCTGAGAAAAAACAAAGTTGGAGGAATCATGCTACCTAACATTCAGACTTCATTTGTTTTAACTCTCTTTTGACTTACACATCATCCCAAGTCTTCACCTTATAAAGAAACTTAACCTATTATGTTTTCATTTGAAAGTGTTTAACCAAAAACAGTCTCTGATAGTCCAAGAGGTCATATTTGAAGCAAAAAAAAAAGTTTTTGAACCTGTTTCATAGTGACTGATTATTTGCTGAGATAAGAGATTATAGACAAAAGAATACAATCATCAGCTCCCCCCATGTTTCTTTGTAGTGTCACCATCCCATTTAATGTCTGTTCATGCCTGTCTGTGATGATTGGTTGAAATGCTGTTGAATATCATGTCAAGAGCTTTCCATGCTGTCCCTCTGTCCTGCTTACATCCCAAATACATGCTGCAAATGAGTGGTATCAATTTTTAATATGATGATGTTGGTGAATTTGTTTGAGTTACTTTCCATTCCTTGTAATGTATCTTAGCTCATTTAAAATTTTCCAGAGGTCTGGCCGGCTAGCTCAGTTAGAGCATTGCCTCAATAGACCAAGGTTGTGGGTTTGAACTACGGTCAGGGCACATAACAGAAACAGCCAGCCCTGGCTGGTGTGGCTCAGTGAATTGAGCACTGGCCTGCGAACGAAAGGGTCACTGGTTTGATTCCCAGTCAGGGCACATGCCTGCTTTACAGGCTGGGTTCCCAGTAGGGGGCATGTGAGTAGCAACCACACATTGATGTTTTTCTCCCTCTCTTTCTCCCGCCCTTCCCCTCTCTCTAAAAATAAAGAAATAAAATCTTAAAAAATTTTTTTAAATAAATAAATAAAATCTTCTTTGGTCAGCCTTCAGCAAACTGCTGCAGTATATAATTATCCTGACTGACCCTGTATTTCCTGTCCTTAATTAATTTAAACTTCCTGTGTTTTCATCATTACAAGTTTTTTTCCATGAGAATAACAAGTGACCATGGCACCAGTTCACATGAGAAGCCACTTCTCTACTTATTAATTGTTTTTATTTTATTATAAATATTTTCAAATGAGTACAAAAGTAAAAGGAATGATACAATGAACTTTCATATATCCATCACTCAGATTTCAAATTATCCATATTTTATCACATTTACTTCATCTTTTCCCCTTCTTCCTTTGCTGAAGTATTTTAACTCAAATGTCAGAATCATGCCAGTTAACCTATAAATACTATAGTATCCATCTCTCAGTAAGTAGAAACTTTATACAAAACCACAGTGCCATACTTAGTCAAATTAAAAATAATCATCTAATACTCAGTCTATAATCACATGTCCTCACTTGGGTTTACTATTATACTCTCTCAGTTATCTCTTTCTTGTCCTGTAACCAATTCAAATTATTTAAACTGTTTTACTAAGCCCTGTTCCCTATCCTTCTGGTATTCTCTCCAACATACCAATTACTTCTAATTTAATTATTCTACTTCCTCACCCATGGGGGGGTTTACCTTGTATTTTCTGCTTTAAATTATCTATGATAAACAGTCAGTACTGAGAAAGTCATGGGAGTTTTTGTTGTGTTTGGTCACATGTATGCTCTAGGGAGAACCAGGATTTGGGCTACCTGGGCAACCAGGGCCTCCAGGACTTCCAGGTTTCAAAGGAACACTTGGTCCAAAAGGAGATCATGGTTTCCCAGGACCTCCAGGTCCTCCAGGGCACACTGGATTGGATGGGCTACCTGGACCAAAAGGTATGAAGGATGTTGCTACTTCTCAATTTGCTTTTAGATTTTATAGATATTGAAACTGTTGGGAAAGTTTGTGGGTGATGAGTCCAATTAACTGGAACATCTATGATACTATTCTGTCAACTGCTTTTTTTTCATTCTTCATTGATATCTTTTCGATTTTATTTCATTGAATAAATGATACAATCATATATGTGTAACAGTAACACTGAGAAGTCTTCTTTTCATCCCATCTCCATCCACTCTTTTCTTCCCCATTCTTCATGTAGCCATTTTTAGATACTTATTTATTTACTTCTAGTGATCCTTTAGACAAATACAAACCTTTCTCAAAAGATAGTGTATGACTTTTTGACTTTTTGCACTTTACTTATTTCACTTAAATTATATACTATAAAGCACTCCATATGAGTACATAGAGATCTTGACTTTTAAAAAGTAACTGACTAATGTTGAATTGCTTGGGTATACCATAGTTATTTTATCAGTTACTAGTTGTTAGATTGAGTTTGTTGACAATTTTTCCTTATTAAAAGTAATCCCATATTGAATAAACTTGCATACATGTTATTGCATATGGGTACAGGTATGATAATAGAATAGTGAAAATAAAAATGGATTTTCTGAATTGAAGGGTAAGTGCATCTCTAGATATTGTTATATTCCTCTTCATTGCACCATTTTACACTCCCAGCAGCAATGCATGAGTGTGACTGTTTCTCCACAGCATTGGTAAGTATATTGAAAAACTTGGATTTTTGTCAACCTGATGGAAATAAATAGGTTTCTCAGCATAGTCTTTTAAACATTTTATTGTGAAATTTTTCAAAAACATGAAAAAGTATTATACAATGAATAACTATATATCCACCACCTAGATTCTACAATTAACATTTTATCTCTTTGCCAACATTTTTTTGAAAATTTCTATATACAACAATATAGAAAAAATTTTAGAGTGCCCACTATATATCCATCATTGATTTTTGACCATCAGCATCTTATATACATGTTTTGTCATATATTTATCCATTTCTTTCTCCATTCATTCACTTATTTTTTGATGCATTTCAACATAAATTGGAACAACTACATACTTCTTCCCAATTACTTCAGCATGCATGTCATAACTACAATTCGGTGTTTGTTCTTTCTCTTTTAATATAAAATTCACACTAAATGGGATACACAAATCTTAATGGTACATTTGCTGGCTTTTGACAAATGCCTGTGTAACCAAACTCCTATCAAGATATAACCCCAGCCCTGGCCAGGCAGCATACTTGGTCTTGGAGCATTGTCCCATTCACCAAGGGATTGTGGGTTCAATTCTCAGTCAGGGCACATACCTAGGTTTCAGGTAGGATCCCTGGTCAGGGCTTGTATGGGATACAACCAATCAATATTTCTCTGTCACATCTCTCTCTCTCCCCTTCTCTCTCTCTCTCTCTCTCTCTCTCTCTCTCTTTCCCTCTCTCCCCTTCTCTCTCTGCCTCTCTCTCCTGTCTCTCTAAAATAAATAAACGTATCCTTGTGTACAGATTTTTTAAAAAAGATATAATCCCAGAAATTTCCCTTTGGCCCTTTCCTCAGTCCTTACCCCAAATGCCACAGTGGCAACTACACTGCAATCACTTTTTTGTTGTTGTTCAATTACAGTTGTCCCCATTTTACCCCTTTACTCTCCCCTGCCCTTCCCACCCTGCACCTTCCATATTCAATCCATCCTCTGTTGTCTTTGTCCATGGGTCCTTTATACATGTTCCTTGACTTGACCCTTCCCTTTCTTTCCCCTGTTATCCCCCTCCCCTCTGGTCACTATCACTTTGTTCTTTATTTCCATGTCCCTGGTTCTATTTTGCTCACTTGTTTGTTTTGTTGATTAGGTTCCACTTATAGGTGAGATCATATGGTATTTGTCTTTCACTGCCTGGCTTATTTCACTTAGAATAATACTCTCTAGTTTCATCCATGCTGTCACAAAGGGTAGGAGCTCCTTTTTTCCTGCTGCATAGCATTCCATTGTGTAAATGTACCCCAGTTTTTTGATCCATTCATTTACTGATCAGCACCTAGGCTGCTTCCAACAGTTGGCTATTGTAAATTGTGCTGCTGTAAACATTGGGATACATAGTTTCTTTTGAATTAGTGTTTTAGACTTCTTAGGGTATAATACCAGCAGTGGAATTGCTGGGTCACAAGGCAATTTTTAGTTCTAGCCTACACCTCCATTCCAATAAGACAGAGGTGTAGGTAGAAACGCTTCACGTCCTCGCACAATGAAAAGAATGATAACAACCAATTTAAAAACAAAGAACAACCAGAACTGCCAAAAAACATTTGCATGGAAGTCCAACAACCAAGGAGTTAAAGAAACATTCACCAGATGGTAGGAGGGGTAGAAAAGGGCATCTGGGTAAAGAAGGGCAGCTGGGCAGAAAGGACATGTTGCAAGGCGGCAGCTGGAGGACCAGGGAGGGCAAGGCAGCAGTAGGCGGACCCAATGGAGGGTCCCACATTTGCAGGCAGACAAGCCCAGGTGAACAACCAGGGAGAGAGACAGACTGTGAAACACTGGGTTTCAGTGAAGGAAACTAAAGACTTAAAACCCCAAGCTGTAAAAAACCTGTGGGGTGTGTGGTGGCAAGAGAAACTCCCAGCCTCGCAAGAGAGTTTGTTGGAGAGATCCACAGGGTCCTAAAATGCACACAAACCCACCGACCTGGGAATCAGCATGTGAAAGGGCACAATCCACTTGTGGGAAGTGAGGGAAATGCCAGAATGTGGGACAAGAGCCAAATAGGTGCCATTGTTCCCTCTCTGACACCTCCCCCACAGATAGAGCCACAACGCAGGAAACAGGGTTGCCTCACCTTGACAAATACCTAATCCTCTACCCCTTGCCATGTAACAGGTGAGCCAAGACAGAAATATGGCCCAAATGAAAGAACAGATCAAAACTCCAGAAAAAGAACTAAGCAATGAAGAGATAAACAACCAACTGAAGCACAGTTCAAAACACTAGTAATCAGGATGCTTACGGATTTGGTTGAGATCAGTCACAAAATGAAGAAAGAAATGAAGTCTATACAAAGTGAAATAAAGGAAAACATACAGGGAACCAACAGTGAAGGGAAGGAAACTAGGACTCAAATCAACAATTTGGAGCAAAAGAAAGAAATCAACATCCCACTGGAACAGAATGAAGAGACAAGAATTCAAAAAAATGAGGAAAGGCTTAGGAATCTCTGGGACAACTTCAAATTCCCCAGCATCCAAATCATGAGTGCCAGAAGAATAGGAAGAACAAGAACTTGAAACCTTATTTGAAAAAATAATGAAGGAGAACTTCCCCAATCTGGCAAAGGAAATAGACTTCCAGGAAGTTCAGGAAGTTCAGAGAGCCCCAGAAAAATTGGGCAAAAGGAGGAACACACCAAGACACATCATTACATTACCCAAGATTAAAGATAAGGAGAGAATCTTAAAAGCAGCAAGATAGAAGGACAGTGTTACCTACAAGGAGTTCCCATAAGACTATCAGCTGATTTCTCAAACCTTGCCGGCAAGAAAGGGCTGGAAAGAAGTATTCAAAGTTATGAAAGGCAAGGACCTACATCCAAGATTATTCTATCCAGCAAAACTTCATTTAGAATGGAAAGGCAGATAAAGTGCTTCTCAGATAAGGTCAAGTTCAAGGAGTTCATCATCACACAGCCTTTATTATATGAAATGTTAAAGGGATTTGTATAAGGCATGGAGGGATATCAACAGGGGAGTGGGAGGGGGAGAGAGGAGGAAAAAGTACAGAGAATAAGTAGAATAAGCAGTAGGTAGAAAACAGACAAGGGGGGGTGCTTCCCAGATATCTAGGTCAGGTTCAAAGAGTTCAGCATCACCAAGCCCTTATTATATAAAATAGGAAAAGGACTGATCTAAGAAATAGAAACTGTGAACAGTAAAATGACAACAAACTCACATCAACATCTGAACCTAAGAAAAAACAAAAACAATCTCAGGAAATAACTAGAACAGGAACAGTTTCACAGAAATGAAAACCACATGGAGGGTTATTAGTGGGGAAGAGGAGAATGGGTGGAAAAGGTACAAGGAATAAGAAGAAAAATAGGTAGGTACCACATAGACAGAGGGAAGTTAAGAGTAGTATAGGAAATGGAGAAGCCAAAGAACTTATGTGTACGACCCATGGACATGAACTGTGGCAGGGGAATGCTGGAGGGTAAAAGGGGCAGTGCAGGGAGGAGGGGGATAAAGGGAAGAAAAAAATAGGACAACTATAATAACATAATCAAACCTAGGAATAAATTTAATCAAGAATGTAAGACTTGCATTTTGAAAATTAAAAGACACTGAAGAAACTAACTGAAAAAGATAATAAATAGAAGCATATACTGTGCTCATGGATAGGAATAATTAACATCATTAAAATGTCTACACTATAAAAAAAAAAAAGAGTAAGGCAATAAGAACTGGAGTTGTGAGAAAACCAAAGACAGATCCAGAAAGAAGACAGATGGTGAACACCAATAGCTGAAACAGATTTCAATCATACTATTGTTTTTCCAAATCCCACACAGCACCCTTCCCTGGTCGTAATCCATTTCGCCATCTTTCTGAGCATTATTACTATTGTGGTTAACTTTATTTTCTCTCACACTATGCCAAGTTTCTATCCCTTACTCTCAGTATTTCTCCTCCATCTAATCTCGCATAAACACTCTTCTTTCTCAAGTCAGCTCACATTCTTTTTCTGTCTAATAAGAGTCTTATTTCTTTTACACCTTTTATATACAGTGGCTAGTTGGGTGAAATATCATAGTTATTTCTGTACTTCTCCAAAGGAACTCACATTTGTTCACTACATATTTGTACTTTAAATTCCATAGAATACTCTCCCGCTTTCTTACTCTATTTAGCCTTCGCCCTGCCCCTGATCATTTGAGTGAAGAATTTTATTTTATTGTTTTCTCTGTCCTTCTTTTTTTTTACCATCACTCAACCTGGGCTTTGCTCCTTACTCTCATTAGTTTGCTTCCCCCATCCTCTCAAAATCATTTTTCTTTATCGTAGACATCTCATATTCACTTTATGCTTTTCTACAATATTCTTATTCCTGTTCCACCTTTATTAAACATCATTCAGCTATCGTTGCTATCAACCTGCTGTGGTTTTTCTGCAATTGTTCTTCCATTGGTCCAGTACCTTTTCAATTTTACTTCAGACCTTATAGTATACCCTTCCCTCTTCTTACCCCATTGTTGCCATTGCCCTTCTGAGTTTTACTTATGTTGTAAATTTTGCTCTTCCCTTCTTTGCCTCAGTTTTATCATAATTCTTATCAACTCTCCTCCCTCTTACTACACAACATTTTCCCCTCTTCTAGTCATCCCGTATTCCTTTTGCCACATCTTATAATATCCTCAATCTCTCTTCAACTTAATTAATCTTAGTTCAGTTAGAGTTGATACTGCTGATGTGGTAGGGAGTTTCTTTTTGCTGACATAGGTTTGGTTGTCTGGTAATACTGCTTTGTTACAACTGTACAACAGCATACAAGACAAGGTGGGAGTTGTGAATAACAATAAACCACTGGAGGGGAAAACCCACCAACAAAGGAGACACCAACAGGTAAAACCCAAATACAACAAGAGAGCTTGATACCTGATATCAAACTGTATTACAAAGCCACTGTAATCAAAACAGCCTGGTACTGGCATAAGAACAGACATACAGATCAATAGAATGGAATAGAGAGCCTAGAAATAAACCCATATCTCTATGGTTAATTAATATTCGACAAAGGTGTAGAAGCATAAAATGGAGTAATCATAGCCTCTTCAACAAAATAGTGTTGGTATATCTTGATAGCTACATGCAAAAAAATGAAACTCGACCTCTAACTTACACCATACACCAAAATAAACTCAAAATGTATAAAACACTTAAATATAGTTATGATGCCATAAAAGTCCTAAAGGAGAACATAGGCAGGAAAATCTCAGAATATTCCATGCAGCAGTATTTTCACTGATATGTCCCCTAAAGCAAGGGACACAAAGGAAGAAATAAACAAATGGGTCTTCGTGAAAATAGCTTTTACACGGCTAAAGAAAACATCAGCAAAATGAAAAGGAAACCAACCATATGGAGAAATATATTTGCCAATGATACCTTGGACAAGGTTTTGATCTCCAAAATGTATAAAGAACTCCCACAACTCCACTCCAGAAGACAAACAATCCAGTTAAAAATGAGCAAAGGACCTGAACAGACACTTCTCCAAGGAGGACATACAGAGGGCCCAGAGGCATATGAAAGTATGCTCAGCATCACTAGCCATTAGAGAGATGTAAATTAAAATCACCTATGCACACCAGTCAGAATGGCCATCGTAACCAAATCAACAAACAAGTGCTGGCAAGTCTGTGGATAAAAGGGAACCCTAGTACGCTGTTGGTGCAAATGCAGGCTGGTGCAGCCACTGTAGAAAACAGCATGGAATTTCCTCAGAAAACTAAAAATGGAACTGCCTTTTGACCTCGCAGTTCCACTGCTGGGATTATACCCTAAGGATCCTGAAACACCAATTCAGAAGAACCTATGCACCCCAATGTTCATAGCAGCACAATTTACAATAGCCAAGTACTGGAAGCAACCTAAGTGCCCATCAGTAAATGAGTGGATAAAAAAAAAACATGGCACATTTAGACAGTGGAATACTACACAGCAGAAATAAAGGAGCTCCTACCTTTGTGACAGCATGGATGGAATTGGAAAGCATTATGCTAAGGGAAATAAGTAAGCCAGGTGGTGAAAGACAGATACCATATGATCTCACTTATAAGTGGAATGTAATCAACAAAGCAAATAAGCAAGCAAAATGTATCCAGAGACATAGGAATAAAGAACAAGCTGACAGCAACCAGAGGGGTGGAGGAAGAGGGATAATGGGGGTAAGTAGATGAAAGGTTGTCAAAGAACATGTATAAAGGACCCATGGACAAAGCCAAAGGGGTGTAGCATTGAGGATGCAAGGTTGGGGGGTGGGTCGGGAGAGAGTGTGGAGGGGGGAATGGAGAAAACTGTACTTGAACAGCAATAAAAAACTAAGTATTCGGTAAATCAAAATGTGTGTGTGTATATATCTATATCTATCTATCTATCTACACATATATATGTATGTATATATATATATATAATATCTTGAAATAATTTTAATTATAACTTTGTGAACCAGTAGTGGAACAGACAAGTAGATCAGTAGAATGGAATTCAGAAACATACTGACGCATATACAGAAACTTGGTATTTAACACAAATGTCATCTTCGGTCAATAGGGAAAGAATAGATTCTTTAGAAGTTGGTAATTAAGTGATCTCAACTAAATAAATCCCAAATGCACAATATATAAAAATGAATTACAATAGTAAATAATACTGAACTAATAAGCAGAACAGAGATAGACAGATAGAGAGCAGGCTGACTGATCTAAGAGGTTTTGGAGGGAGTGGAGGGATCTAGTCAAAAAGAAAAAGGACTGATGGACATGGACAAAAAGGTGGTGATTGTAGGAGTGGAAGGGGTGGGTGGAGTTGGAAGAGAGTACAAGGGCAATAAATGGTAATGTAAATAAAATACAATAAATAATGGGGGAAAAAGTAAATTTTTAAAAAATTATGAGCCAATGAGGGAAACCAGGAAAGGTAGATTTTTGTGGCACATTAAGATTATAAAATTTTGATAGTTCCTTTTAATAAAGAAATATAAAATAGAAGATAGAAAATTGGGGTATTTTAAAGCCCAATATCAAGTGGTATTCAATCCAAATAGACTTTTCATGATTATTCAACTATCATGGGCCATACTAGACATAGCCTCCATGTAGAAGGATATAAGGATAAGATCTACAGTATTTTAGCAGGGCAATGTCAGGAGTATCTCTTCAGCATAACTCTTCAACTTTGACATTTATAGAACATCCCATACAGCAAGAGCAGACAACATATTCTTTCTGAGTACAAATGTAATATTCACCATGATAGACCACAATTGGGTCAATTAAACAAACTTTGGCAAATTAAAAATATTGAGATCATACAATAGAGTCTCTTTCTGTTAACATATTTAACAAGAAATCAGTAATAGAAAGCTATCTGAAAAAAACTGACATATTTAGAAAATACAAAAATACTTCTAAATAATCCATTAATCAAAAGGGATAACTAGAAAGTTTTTTTATATGCTTTCCATTACCATTTATCCACCTTAAGCCCTCTACCACCCACAACCACCAACTATTGTTCATTTCAATGAGTCTTTTTCCTTTTTACTAGATCCCTCTGCTTCCTAATGCCCCCATAGCTGTCATCCTGCTCTCTATCTGTGAGTCTTTCTCTATTTTGCCTGTTAGTTCAGTTTGTTCATTAGATTCCACATATTACTGAAATCATATAGTATTTGTCTTTCTCTGACTGGCTTACTTTCACTTAGCATAATGTTCTGCAGGTCCATCCATGCTGTCACAAAGGTTAAAATTTTCTTCCTTTTGACAACAGAGTAATATTCCATTGTGTAAATGTTCCATGGTTGCTTTACCCAATTGTCTATTAATGGACATTTGGGCTGCTTCCATATCTTGGCAATTGTTAAAAATGCTGCAGTGAACATTGGGGTGCTTATGTCTTTTCAAATTCGTGTTTTGGGTTTCTTCAGATATATTCCCAGAAGTGGGATCACTGGGTCAAAAGGCAGATCCATTTTTATTTTTTTGGGTTATCTTCATATTGCTTCATATCCTATGAACAGTGCAAAAGTGTTCCCTTTCCTCCACATCCTTGCCAGCACTTGCTGTTTGTTGATTTATTGATGATAGCCATTCTGACAGGTGTGAAATGGTTTCTCATTGTGGTTTTAATTTGCATTTCTCTGATGATTAGTGACATTGAGCATCTTTTCATATATCTGTTGGCCATCTGTATGACCTCTTTGCAGAAGCGTCTATTCAGGTCCTTTACCCATTTTTTAATCAGATTGTTTTTGTGATGTCGAGTTTTATAAGTTCTATATAAATTTAGGATATTAACCCCTTATCAGATGTATTGGTGAATATGTTCTCCCATTATGCGGGTTGTCTTTTTATTTTGTTGATGGTTTCCTTTGCCGTACAAAAAATTTTTAGTTTCATGTAGTCCTATTTATTTTTTCTTTTGTTTCCGTTGCCTGAGGAGATATATCAGATAAAATATTGCTATATGCAATGTCTGAGACTTTACTACCTTTGTTTTCTTTTAGGATTTTTATGGTTTGGGGGTCTAACATTTAAGTCTTTAATCCATTTTGAATTTATTCTTGTGTGTGGTGTAAGGAGGTAGTCTAGTTTCATTTTCTCTTCATGTATCTGTCCAAATTTTCCAATGCCAATAAAGTATCTTTAGCCCATTGTATGTGCTTACTTTTTCTATCAAATATTAATTGACTATAAAAGTGTGGGTTTGTTTCTGGACTCTCTATTCTGTTCTGTTGATCCATATGTCTGTTTTTATGCTAGGACTATGCTGTTCTGATTACTATGGCCTTATAGTTGATATTAGGTAGCGTTATTCCTCCAACTTTGTGCTGTCTCAGGACCGCTGTTGCTATGGAAGGCCTTTTGTGAATCCATATAATATTTTGAAATATTTGTTCTAGTTCTGTGAAATACATCATTGGAATTTTTATAGGAATTGCATTGAATATATAGATTGCTTAGGGTTACAATGACATTTTAATGATGTTAATTCTTCTTATCCATGAACATGGTATGCACTTCCACTTATTTGTATCTTTGTCAATATCTTTCTTCAGTGTTTTATAATTTTCCAAGTACAGGTCTTTCACATCCTTGGTTAATTTTTTTTTAATTTTTTTAAGATTTTATTTTTATTTATTTTTTAGAGAGAGGGGAAGGGAGGGAGAGAGGGAGAGAAACAGCAATGTATGGTTGCCTCTCACATGGCCCCCATGGGGACCCGGCCCGCAACCCAGGCATGTGCCCCGACCAGGAACCGAACCGGGACCCTCTGGTTCCCAGCCCGCGCTCAATCCACTGAGCCACACCAGCCAGGGCTCCTTGGTTAAATTTATTGCTAGTATTTTGCATGTATTCTTTTTGAAGCAATGATGAATTCAATTGTTTTCTTAATTTCCCTTTGTGATAGTTTATTATTGACATATAAAATAGAAAGTATTTTGAATTTAATGAAAACAAAACTCAAAATTTTTAGAATGCAAATAAAGAAGTGATTAGAAAAAATTTCATATATAGAAATCTTTTATTAGAGAAAAGAACAATCTCAAATAAATTATCTAACTTTTTCCCCTAAAAAATTAGACAAGAAAAGCCAACTAGAATAACTATAAGAGCAGATAAAAATACAATTGATCACTGAAAAACAATAGAAAACCTCTATGAGACCAAATGAGGTTTTCTGAAAAGATCAATAGAACAGATGCACCTTTAGCAAGGCCAACTAAGAAAAAAGATGAGAAACATTACTGATATTAGGAATGAAAGAAGGAGCATCATTACACACCCTACACACATTAAAGGAATAACAAAGCAGTATGACAAACAACTCTATGCCCATATATTTGACCCCTTAGATGAAGTAGATGAATTTATTGAATAGTACAAACTACTAGAGCTCACTGAAGAAGAAAAAACATAATGCAGACATTTATTAAAGTAATTGAGTTTCTATTTAAAATTATCCCAATAATGAAATACTATGAGGATGTAGAAAAGAAGACTTTACAATTTGCAATAGCTTGCATGGACCTGGATAACATTATGCTAAGTGAAATAAGCCAGTCAGAGAAAGACACATACCATATTACTTCAGTCATATGTGGAATCTAATGAAGAAACTGAACGAACATGCAAAATAGAGACAGACTCATAGAGAGCAGGATGACAGATGTGGGGGCAGGTTAGTGGGTGGAAGGATCAAGCAAAAAGTAAAAAGGACTCATTGATAGACAACAGTGTGGGATTGTGGGAGGGAGAGGTATAAGGAGGATAAATGGTAATGGAAAAAAATACAGTAAAAAACAAAATAAATAATGAAACACAGTTCTCCAAATAAAGAAAACTACAGATTCATTTGACATTCCTGATAAATTCTAACAAAAATTTAATGAAGCAACAATACCAGTTTCACACTATTTCTTTCCCAAAGTAGAAAAGAATGGTTTGCTTACCAATCAATATATGAGGACAACATTACCCTAATATCAAAACAAGGCAAAGAAATTATAAGGAAAAACAAAAACTATAGATCAATGTCTCTCATGAACATGAATGTGAATATCCTCATGGAAATATTAGCAAATCAAATGCAACAATAGGACTCCACAATTTTGTTTTTGTCAAAAATTGCAAAGCAATTCCACTATAAAAACAAGTATATTCTACAAAGGGTGCTAAATCAGTTGGACATCTATATGCAAAGTAAAACTATATTTATTTCTTAAAGGTGACATTGGACCAAATGGACAACTGGGGCCAGTGGGACCTCCTGGGATACCAGGAATAGGTGTTCAGGGACCACCAGGGCCACCAGGGATTCCTGGACCAATAGGCCCACCTGGTAAGATTGGAGTAAATGTATATTTTGTAGTAGCACTCATTGTATAGATGTTGTTCAGCTCATCAATAAAGTGTAACCTATGTAACAGCCTTCCAGAAAAGAAATTTGAGAGGTAACATGTCTACTTGTATAATTAATTAGTCCCTGATATTCCCCTCTCTGTTCATTAAAAATTGATCTATTAACAATAATATAATTTCATAAGTGTAGTATGTTGTCACAGCATATAATCATTATTCTAGTCATTGTCCTGGAATCACAGACAGACCTAAGAATGTCTAGTGCTGATTATTTCAGACCTGAGTAGCTATGTACACGTCGTTAATAGACCTTTGTCTATGGAAACTCTTTAACATATCTTAACATATAGAACTAGTTACCATCTTGTTAAAAATATTTTTTGTCATTCTCATTTTTTAAATAAAATGAGTTTAATTTCTCCTCTTCTGGCCCTAAATCAGCAATCACTTAATAACTGATTAGCACTCTAAACTCTTCTTATATGGATATGCAAAATCTTTTGTCATCTTGTAACCTACTAGGGAAACATGTGGTTCCTCTACATTTGTGTGAGAGTTTGCTTACTCAAGGTTGTAGATTCTGAGCCATCTGTTAATTTGAATTCTTTTTATCTTAATCCAAACAGGCACAGCCAGGCCCACTCTTGAGCCAACATTATGTTATTGGAAAACATTGTAATAACTCATAAAATTAAAACAAATATGGAACATTTAATCATTCCTTATTAGCTTGAACACATCAGACAACTTAAATACATAGTTAAGATGTAGACATGTTGACTTTGAACAAAGGAAATATGTTTTCTGACCCTAAATGTCAGTAGGTATTTTGTTAGTTATTATGCTAAAAATCTAGGAACACCAATTAACAATATAAAATGAACCCTGGAAAGTAAAGTTTACTATTGTTTATGTTCTATTTTTAAAAAATTATTTTATGGCACATTGTACCTTTTTTATGGCCCCTAACATGTCACAACTGATTAAAAATGAGAAAATTTACAGTGTTACTTTGAAACAGGTTGTTAGAAAGTAGCTGCTCCAACACTCAAGAAATAAAAACATTCTAACTAGCGTATAGAGGGATGGTGAGAAAAACAATTTTTTGGTTTGTCCATTATCGTCTTGTCCTGCAGTTCCACAACGATAGCTAAAATGAATTTATAATTTCTTGTGCTTTGTCATTTTTTAAAAAGTATTAAATTTATTATTAAATTTAAAATTATAAATTTATTATTAAATTTATTGGTATAACATTGCTTAATAAAATTATATAGGTTTCAAGTGTATAATTCTCTAATACATCATCTGTATATTGCATTGTGTATTCACCACTCTAAGTCAGATCTCCTTCCAAATACCTCCTTCAAAAGGGTATTCCCCTTTACCCTCTTCTATGTCCTCCTACCCTCTCTCCTCTGATAACCACCATACTAGTATCTTTCTCTATGAGGATTTTTTTGTTTGTTCATTTGTGGTTTTCAATTTTTTATCCCACAGATGAGTGAAATCATATGGTTCTTGATATTTCTTTTATTTCCCCACAGTGCATGAGGTTTTGAAAGCATTTTTAATTTATTTTATATTTTTAATTATTTATTCTATTACAATTGTCCTGATTTTTCCCCTTTTCCCCTTCCACCCAGCCCACACGTCTAGCCCACCATCAATCAGCTATTGTCCATGTCCATGTGTCATTCATACATATTCTTTAACTAGTCCCTTTCCCTTTTCTCCATTATTCTCCCCTCCCTCCTCCCCTCCTACAGCTATCAGTCTGTTCCATGTTTCCATGTCTCTGATTCTGTTTTTCTCATTTGTTTATTTTGTTTATTAGATTACAGTTATAAGTCAGGTTATATGGTATTGGTCTTTCTGAAACACCAATTTAAAATAACTTATGCACCCTATGCTCATAGCAATGCTATTCACAATAGTTAAAAGTATTGGAAACAGCCCAAGTGCCCATCACTAGATGAGTGGATTTGAAAACTGTGGTACATTTACACAATGGAATGCTACACAGCAGAAAGAAAGAAAGAACTCCCCACCCTTCGTGACAGCATGGATGGAACAGTAGACTATTATACTAAGTGAAATAAGCCATGCAGTGAAAGACAAATACCATAGGATCTCACTTGTAAGAGGAATCTAATGAACAAAATAAACTAATGAGCAAAATAGAACCAGAGTCATGGAAATAAAGAACAAACTGATAGTGACCATAGGGGAGGGGGGAGGGGGATAATGGGAGAAAGAATGGGAAGGGTCAAGTCAAGGAACATGTATAAAGGACCCATGGTATTGGACAACAGGATAGGGACTGACTGAGGGAGGGATGATGGGCAGGGCAGGGAAGAGCAAGGAGAGGAATTGGGACAACTATAATTGACCAACAATAAAAAAATCTACTCAGACTTTAAAAAAAAGAAGGAAAGAATTCCTACCTTTTTCAACCGCATGAGTGTTATTATGCTAAGTGAAATAAGCCAATCCACAAAAGATCATATGAAAGCAATTTTAATTATTCAATCACAACTGAGCAACAATAAAAATAGATCACTGTTAACACTAATCTGAACAAAATAAAAATACATTTATTCACACTTTTTCAAATTTAGCTAATACTCTACAGTGTTTCATTTTTCTAATGTTCTCTCATCCTTTTTTTAACTAATGCCTATATGGATATATTGATTTATAAAATCCAGATAAGATGGGGTAGGGAAAATATAATGGTGCTGAATTTAATCTCTTCTGTGAATATAAGGATGGGAAAAAGTAGGTTTCAAAATGTAAGTATGTGAAACAGTTTATTCTTGTATTATCATTTATTTTGAATTCATTCTTATTAATATAGAAATGTTAAGTCACAAATTCTTTTGCCACAGGATAGGCCAAATTTCATATTTGATACTAGCCATATATTCCCAACCTTTAAAGTAAATTTTATTAAATTACCAAGGCCAAATATTATCTTAACCCATTTCAGAAATATCATAATTTTTGTTTATCCATTTCAATAGCATGATGATCAGCAAGGCCATTACTAATATCTTTATAGCCCTGACTTATACTTCATGGCTGAAATTCTTACTATCAATTTTTTAATAAGAAGCTTATTTAATACACTTACTGTGTTTCATTTTATAATATAGTACTTAATGGAAAGTATTTTATATTGTCCTATCTCCAGTGCGTATGTTTGCATTATGCTTTTGTCTTTTCTTTTGACTCATTTTCTGCTATTATTTCATCATGTTTTACTATTTGTCATTCTCTATTTCAAGGCAGACTATACAGTTTAATGCATGTTTATAAATAAAAGACCTGTTGGATATCATCAGTTCCTCATTTGACAGCAGGGAAATAAAAGGAAAAAATGCCAAAGGACAAAAAGCAAGTTGCTTTTCCATCCCATGCAGAAATGGAAGTTTTTGATTCTTGTTATTTGACTTGGCCATTAGCTAGAAAATTACTATTTTAATGAATCTTTCTAGAGGTCACTTATACATACTCAATTCCATAGCCACAACTTTATTATAATGCTTGCCCAGTCTCAAGACAAAGTATGTGGCTGAATGGCTCAAGTTCATCACGACTAATGTGAGTCAAAGAAACTAAGATTTATTAATGCCATTTTCATAAATGAATGAGAGTACATTACGGTTTTTAAACTTTCTTGGCTATAACACCTCTGTGCAGTGTGTGTGTGTGTGTGTGTGTGTGTGTGTGTGTGTGTGTTTGTAAACTCACAGATAATGCATGTTTTTGACGTTTTTCTTTTTTTTCCATTAACTGGTTCCATTTGGCTACCAATAAATTTAGAGCACCTATACAATCCTAATGTACTTAACCTCTATAGATATACCCGTATAAATCCTGTTATTATATAAGGAGATTCAGCGGAGTTTTTAATTTAACTGACTTTCTTCCTCTTGATTATACCAGAATGACTATTCCTGGCAATATGCATAGAAAAGATCAAAGCTGTTAAGTGTACAGCATAGTATTTTTTACTAATAATAATAAAAACAAAGAAAGAAATATTTCTGTAGGTTGTTTAACCATAGTCATCCACTAATAACTATTGTGTTATTTATAACTATTGTATAACAGTATAAAATCAATTTAAAAATTCTAACGAACCTTAGAAGCTTTAATTACAAAATGAGTATTCAGTTTTTTTTTGAGGTGAAAAACAAATACCATATCATCTCACCTATAAGTGGAACGTAATCAACAAAGCAAACAAGCAAGCAAAATATAACCAGAGACAAGGGAATAAAGAACAAGCTGACAGCAACCAGAGTGGGGAGGGGGATAATGGGAAAAAGTAGGTGAAGGGTTGTCAATGAACATATATAAAGCAACCATGGACAAAGCCAAAGGGGTGGAAGGTGGGGGTGGGTGGTGTAGGAGAAAATAATGGGGAGAAAATGGGGACAACTGTAATTGAAGAAAAGTTTTCTAAAATTTTAAAAATGATTATTCATTGCGATAAAAATCAGAGATAAGTAAAAGTGTAAAGGTGATCATTTTCAAAGATTTACTTTTTTGTGAATGTAAATATTGTATCTCTATTAGCAAATACATATGATTTATAAAATATCCTATATGAATATCTGAGATAATATCTAAAGTAATTTTCTTTATGCATTACTAATATATGATAGTAGCAAATCAATATCTATTAACATATATTTATAAACATTTTAAATTTAATCTTTACATGCTTTGTTTCCTAACTCAATAATTCTTTTGCAACTTGCTTCTTGTTTTTTTTGCTCATCTTGCTGCTGAACTGTATGTAACAACCTGCCTCTTGAACTTTAGGTCTACCAGGTACTGTAGTTCTTTCCCAAAGGCTATATCATAAACATAAAGCTTTAAACATAAAAGCAGATATGATTTATCTAGACTTAATTTTTTGGTTCCTTATCATTATTTTGTATAACTGTTCTCTTGGGTCATATTTCCAAAGATAAGTAAGTTATCTTGAAAACTCAGATATTAAGAGACTACCTGGGTCATAACATAAGAGGCAGTGATTCATATAGAACTTTAAGAATGCTCATTATTAGGTATCTCATCACACTTCACAAATATAATAATATAAAATCTCTTTCCCTTTTATAGTATTATACTTTAAAATGCCAGCAATGGAACCATAACCACTGTGCTAAGTAAAAGGAATTCTCAAATCAGTTTAAGGACATACTGGTATATAACATCAAACAGATCTTACAAAAATAATTGCTCTCTTATAAAAATAATTGCTTATGGATCTTCAACAATAAAATTAGATCTTATTGTTGAAAAGAAGCTTAGAATTTTCACCTGCTCAGCCCCCAGCTTACAGTCAGTTATGACATGTCCCATTTAACAGACAAGGACCAACAATGTCAAATGACTCACTAAATTACATGATAATATTGGAGTGGAAACTCCCTCCATGTTTGTAGTACAATTATTTTCCTTATGCATATTGTTTTTAGCCACCTTGTTTGTTGGAGTAATTAAGTCTTTCAGAAACTTACTAAGGTTAAGTATTTTTGCAGTGTCATATCTTTTTCTGTAAAGCCCTGGCTAGAATACTGAGAAAACAACAAAATCTAATAATAATTATTAAAACAGCATATACAAAGCCAAAGTACAGTGAACAGTATCCATGTAACTGACTTAGTCATTAGTTACTTTTTATATTATAGATATCCCAATAATTTATAATAAGTTAGAGCAATGCAAGTTCAAGGACCAGTTTAGAATCACAGACTGTTACCAGTCTACATTGGAATTAGTAGAAATTAAAAGTAAGCATTTAGAAACTTTTATAGCAATTTCACAGTGTAATTCTTTTTGTTGAATATAATAACTAAAAGGTAAGCTCTGATTCCATTTGTTATCAAATTTACTTTATTTTAGTAATTTTATTATATTTTATAAAAAATATTAGTCCATTAGAGACTAGGAATTTAGAAACGATTGCTCTTTCACCAAATCTAATTTGAAAAGTACTTTCTTAGAGAAATATACGAGATCTGTCCAGAAGGTATGCAGCCATGTAAAATGAAAAACAGAGAACTTTATTGAAGAAAATACAAGAAACATTGTACATAGGACAATGACCCTGCCTCAGTCCCCTTCAAAGTAGGCACCTTGGGACCTCACACAGTTCCCCCAATTGCCATCAGCTTCCCTGTCATATTTTCCTGAATCTCATTGATGGTCTAAAATCTCTTCCCTTTCAAAGGTGATTTTAGTTTTGGGAAAAGCTGGAAGTCACAAGATGCAAAATCTGAGGTTGTAGGGGGACTGAGTCACCTGTGTGACTTGATGTTTCACCAAAAAACTGCACCAGATGTGATGCATGAGCGGGTGCGTTGTCATGGTGAAGCTGCCAATCATCAGTTGCCCATAGTGGCGGCTTTCTGAATCATCCCAATAGTTTCCAGGGAGGAATGTTCAACCTTAACAAAAAATTTGATGCAGATTCATTGCTTTACTTGCTCAGTCATTTTGAATGCAACAACCACACAGTACACATGCTCGCTCAATAGCATCTATTGCCCCCACTGACTAGTACAGTGAACTAGTCATTGTTCACACTTGTACATTCCAGTCCAATCTCCTCAGCTGCCAGGTTACATCGATGTCTTGCAAACTGTCCTCATTATATTATCAATGGCTGGACTTTTTCCAGATAAACTTTGAACTTGAAAATCCTTAAGTTTGATTGTTAGATCATTTCATGTACAGAATGTCAAAAATGTTTCTAACTCACTGTTAAGTTTATTATATACAGATTCTAGTACTTGATTGCTAGGAAAATAACCAGATACATCTCTTAAAATTGCTTCAATACTTGTTAACAATGGTGTTGTATTAATTAGGCCTGCATGGAATACCAGGAGAGAAGGGGGATCCTGGCCTTCCTGGGTTTGATGTTCCAGGACCCCCTGGTGAGAGAGGCAGTCCAGGGATCCCTGGCGCACCTGGTCATATAGGACCCCCAGGATTGCCAGGGCCTCCAGGAAAAGTAGGTGCCTCTGGATTGCCAGGTAATTTGTTTAAAGTTTTCTCTGGTTTTGGATTTATTAAATTAAAACTGATGTGACTGTGTTTTATTACTCTCTTATTGTACTTTTCTGGATTGACACTATCCCTTAAGGAAAAGTGTTAAATGTTTTTGATTGCGGGAGTGACTTTGCTATTTGCATTATACTTTGTGAGAATTCCAATTATATATTGCTATATAACAAACAACCCCAAAATTTAATGGTTTAGATCAACCATTTTATTTTGCTGAAGATTTTGCGAGTCAGGAATTAAGGGATGACTTAATGAGTTCCTTAGCTCTGATCCACATGGCATCAGCTAGAGTGGTTGGTGGTGAGGGATCTACTTCCAAGATAGCAATTGTTTGACAAGTGAGTGTTCCTTGGCCTCTTCACATGGTATCTCATTATCTATAATGTCTCCTAACATGGCTTGAGCTCCTTCCACTATGGTAGTGTCAGGGTAGTTACCTTCCTTTCAGGGCAGCTAGTTTTCAAAGGAGAGAATTCCCAAAACCAAAATTTAGTGTTCCAAAAGATCCAGGTGGAAGCTGCAAGACTTCTTATTATCTAGTCTTGGGAATCATACAGTGTCACATACAGTGTCAGTTAGTCAAGGGAAAGTCACAGAGCCAAAATTCAAGGGGAGAAGGCTACACAATGTGTATGTGTACAGGGACAAGTGGTTCATTAAGGGAGGCCATCTTTGAATATTAGCTACCACATTGAGTTTTTTTATTTATTGGTATCAACAATAGTGATCACTAAGTTACAACAGTAGAGAAGGGGTAAAACTTAGTGCTTTCCCTCCAAATCTCAATATTTTCCAGTTGACATCTTACAACTCATCTTTTACCTTTCCAAGGTCCAGGAAAGGTAAAATTTACTTATCAATATTCTTCAAAGGTACCAAAGGTGAAATGGGAATGATGGGACCTCCAGGCCCACCAGGACTTTTGGGAATTCCTGGCAGGAATGGTGCTCCTGGTCTCAAAGGTAATTAATATTCAGTTTTTGCTGGCAGATGCATGTAAGAGAAAATTAAACATTGCTGTATTTTGATACAATATATTTTTATTTGACTACTTTAAAAAGAGCATTGGTTGTATTTTGTTTCTGTGTGATATGGCACTTAAATAAGTCCTTTTTTCAATTTGGTGGCATATTTAGTTTGGATACCATGAGACATGGTAAACAATAAAATATAGGAATTAATTTTTTATTTTATTTCAGTCTCTATAATAGTCAAAGAACCCCAGAGAAAGAGAGATTGTCATTTGAGTATAAAAATGTGTTTGGATAGCCAGTGGCCTACCCAACTATGGACCATATGATATAAATAATATTTATATTCATTAATTCTGGATGGATAAATCTCATCTGTTTTGTCTTCTCCACACATGTCGGTTTTAGGTGATGATGGTTTGCAGGGTCAGCCAGGGCCTCCTGGTCCTATAGGAGAAAAAGGTAGTAAAGGGGAACCTGGACTTCCTGGCCCTCCTGGACCAATGGATCCAGAGCTGCTGGGTTCAAAAGGAGAAAAGGGGGACCCTGGTTTACCAGGTAAATGGATTTATTTATTCTTTAATACATTTCCAGGTATATCTGAAGTTTAATTTTTTTTTGAAAAAAAAGATTTTTTAATAGAGAAATAAATTGCACTCTATGTTGAGTATTTAAAAAAAGAAAAACCTAAGAGGAGGCTGACTGGGCATATGAAATATTTTTGTATTTAAGGAGTTTCATTGAGATAAGTGTTTATTGCGCTTTTCAGTGCAAACAGTTCAGATAATCGCCCTTCACATTTGTTCCTGGGAAAAGGGGCCTCCTCCTGCTCCTCTTCAGCAGTGTTTGGGTGGGTGGGATTTCTTGCAGGTCTCAGGGATGGTTCCTGAGTTCCTCTACCCAGCCCAGTTCTGTATTGAAAGCCCAGCTCACGATGCCTTTTTGTTGATGGCCCTGGTCTCTGCTAGTCTCCTTTAGCAAAAGCAGAAA
The DNA here is from genome assembly GCA_004026765.1 of Micronycteris hirsuta. Classification (NCBI taxonomy): domain Eukaryota; kingdom Metazoa; phylum Chordata; class Mammalia; order Chiroptera; family Phyllostomidae; genus Micronycteris; species Micronycteris hirsuta. The sequence continues at coordinate 14,968 of PVJI01009408.1, read as the reverse complement.
GCAAGCAAAACATAACCAGAGACATTGAAAGTAAGAACAGTCTGACGGTGGGCCCGGGTGGGGGGGAGGGGGGGGGGGACAATGCGGAGAAGGGTTTATAGGAGCCACTGTAGAGGACACATGGACAGAGCCAAGGGGGAGGAGGGAGGCGGGGGAGGGAGGTAGGGTTGGAGGGAGAGGGGAGGGGAGAGGATGCAGATAGCTGTAATTGAACAACAATAAAGTAATTATTAAAAAAAAAGAAGAAGAGGAAGAGGAAATAATGCAAGGTAGTCCTAAGTGTCAAGGGTGTGGGATGGACTGAAGTTTAATATTTAATGTCATGAAAGTGACTTGTAGTCTTGAATTCACCAACGAAAGGTATTTAGATGCATCAAATTTTTGTAATGTAAATTAATTTTCAGTTGGTTCCTACTACTTCATTAATCTACTTTTGTTTGAGTATTTTCTTTTTAGTTTATATGTCACAAACTGGGAGGTTTTAAAATAGATTTAGGCAGTCACCTTGAGGATTCCAGAAGGTAGTATACAATGTAATTGAGAGAAAAAGATAAGTAGCCACAAATATTTGAAAAACAGATTGCAGTGTTTGGGAAATTTGCTGGTCCTTTAGTTTTTTCCCCTGAAACAAGATGGGGGTGAGTGGTACATTGTTGCCATGTAGTATTTTGATATCCATATCATAGTTGGCTTTTTTAAAGTATATTTTATTAATTATACTATTATAGTTGTCCCAACTTTTCCCCCTTTGCCCCCCGTCTGCCCAGTACCTCTTTCCCTCCAGCAATCCCCCCACTTAGTTCATGTCCATGGGTCATATGTGTAAGTTCTTTGACTTCTCCATTTCCTATAGTATTCTTAACATCCCCCTGTCTGTTTTCTACCTACCATTATGCTTCTTAATCCCTGTACCTTTTTCCCCATTCTCCCCCTTTCCCTTCCCAGCTGATAACCCTTCATATGATCTCCATATCTTTGATTCTGTTCTTGTTCTAGTTGTTTGCTTACTTTGTTTTCTTTTTGTTTTTTAGATGCTTTTGCTGATAGTTGTGAGTTTATTGTCATCTTAATGTTCATAGTTTTGATCTTCTTTTTCTTAAATTAGTCCTTTTAACATTCCATGTAATAATGGCTTGCTGGTGATGTATTCCTGTAGTTTTACCTTGTCTGAGAAGCACTTTATCTGCCCTTCCATTCTGGATAGAGTAATCTAGGTTGTAGGTCCTTGCTTTTCATCACTTTGAGTACTTCTTTCCAGCCCCTTCTTACCTGTAAGGTTCCTTTTGAGAAATCAGCTAACACTCTTATGGGAATTCCTTTGTAGGTAACTCTCTTCTCTTTTTGCTACTTTTAAAATTCTCACTTTATTTTTAACCTTTGGCATTTTAATTATGATGTGTCTTGGTGTAGTCTTCTTTGGGTCCAACTTGTTTGGTATTCTTTGTGCTTCCTGGACTTGTATGTCTATTTCTTTCATCAAATTAGGGAAGTTTTCTTTCATCATTTTTTCAAATAAGTTTTCAATTTCTTGCTCTTACTCTTCTCCTTCTGGCTTCCCTATGATTGAGATGTTGGCACGTTTGGATATGTCCCACTGTTTTCTTATACTCTCCTCATTTTTTTTGAATTCTTGTTTCTTAATTCTGTTCTACCAGACTATTTCTTCCTTATGTTCCAAATCATTGATTTGAATCTGGCTTCCTTCCCTTCACTGTTGGTTTCCTGTGGATTTTTCTTTATGTCATTTAGTGTAGCCTTCATTTCCTCCCTTGTGTTTTTGCCATACTGAATGAGTTCTCTGAGCATCCTTATCACTAGTGTTTTGAACTCTGCATCTGATAGTTTGGCTATCTCCATTTCATTTAGGTCTTTTTCTGGGTTTTGTTCTCTTCTTTCATTTGGGCCATATTTCTTTGTCTCCTCATTTTGGCAGCCTCCCCGTTTGTTTCTGTGTATTAGGTAGAGCTGGTTTTACTCCCAGCATTAGGATATGTGTTACATTGTATGGGGCAGAGCCTTAGATATTCACCATGACCAGGCAACCCACTTGACCACTCGGTAGTGCTGTGTGGGGGAGAGGGGTCGGAGAGGGAACAATGACTCTGCTTGGCTTCTGGAGTCTTGCCTGGCACTCACCATATTTCCAGTCACTTCACCCACTTCCCGTATGTAACTGGCCCCATTCTATCTGTTGCCCTGGTGGTGATTCCCAGAGTGGGTGGGTTTGCATACGTTCTAAGTTTGTGTGGCCTCATTAAACAGACTCTCCTGAGTAACTGGCAGTTTCTTCCACTGCCCCAACCCCCACTGGTTTTTACAACCAGAATTTATGAGGCTTTCTCTTCCCAGTGCTGGAACCTGGACTTCACAGTCTGGTCTGACAGTGGGATTGCTCACTCCCAAGGTATCCCTCCCTATTTTTATCCACCACACGTGAATGTAGGACTGCCCATTCTACTGCTACCACCTCTCTGCCGCACACCACATCCTCTCTGCCCCAGCTCCCCTCTCTACCTCTCTTACCCATCTGGATGAATATGACTTCTTTAAATCCTTTGTTGTCAGACTTCCATTCAGTTTGATTTTCTGGCAGTTCTGGGTGTTTTTTGTTTTGAGTTTAGTTGAGATTCTTCTTTTGGTTGTGTAAAGAGGCAAAGTTTGTCTACCTATGCCTCTATCTTAACTAGAAGGCCATACTTGGCTTTTAAATACACTTCATTGTTATACTGCCTTGGCAGAATAAACAAGTACTACAATTTGAACAGCCAAGCTGAGCCCTGGGGGGAAGTCACTGAAAGTAGATCTAGGGAACAGCTATGCTTTTTATAGTTATTTTATTAAAACCAAATAAATTATGAAGTATAACATTTTTAATGAAAAATTCTTTTTATAAATATATAGCATATTCATATCAAAGCATCAGAAAATTTGGATAAGTACAAATCTATAGTTTTGATTACAGATTTGGATCAAATCTATAATCAAATCTATATAGAATAGCCTTTAAAATAACATAGAACTCTAAAACAAGCTTTTAGTAAAGTTTGTGGCTCTCTTTGTGTTGTAATCATTAATATTGTCAGTCCATATGTGCATGTGAGTGTGTGTTTGGGTATGCATGTACACTAATGTTAAAAATTTCCTTAAAAGCAGGACTTGGTGGGGTTTTTTTCCCCCCATTAAAAAATGTGTTTAAGGCATCATGGTAGTTTTGTATGTAGTCAAAAAAGATGCAAGGCCATCTAATTTTTTATTGCTAAAATGACATATCTTTCTTGAATTACTCCTTGCAAGTCTTCTTTTTCATTTTATGCCTTCTGTAAAACAGAGTTTGTAAAGACTCTATACTTGCCTCTAATATAGGATTATTAAAGATAATTATAGAATATGAGATAGCCTAGGGATAATCTGTCCCAAACCCTTCATTTTACAGTGTAAGAAACTGTGGCCCAGAGAGGAAAGTGACTTAATTGTTGAATGTTCTGAATTCTTAATGGTAGCTAAATAAAAAATGAGGATTTTAGTATGAGTCCAGTGCTGTTGGTTCATACTATGTCCGTATATCACTGATATCTGTATTTCACTCACAGTTTAGAATATTGGTAGCCCTCTTTGCCAAATTAATTTAATGTATTAATGATATCAACCTAACCTATCTTTTATACTCATCCTTGGAAGGTAGTCCTGGAGTGCCAGGGCCAAAAGGTTACCAGGGTTTGCCTGGAGACCCAGGGGAGCTTGGACTGAGTGGGAAACCTGGATTACCAGGACTACCAGGTAGGTATGATAGACCACCTGTAGCAATTGGATAGCTGATCCTAAACCTTGAAAATGTATTATATATTTGTCATGTGTGATGATATTTTAGATATGTCTAGTCATGGCAATATGAGTAGCTACTGAGTAGCTTGAGTAGCTGCTGAGATATGGAGTTCTCTTTTAGCAAAAAAATGTTGCCATTTGGCCCAACTATTAATACAGGAGATTTATAGACTGTTTTGCTCAATTTTTTTTCTTTGCATGGTAGCAAAGTTTACACATAACCAGAAGTATATCCAAGTAAGGTGCTGAGTTTTATTTACATAAATTGCAACACATGTAAATAAGACAGTTATCTGGTAGGAGCCGGAAGAATTCACTTTTTTTTTAGTTCTTTACCTTCAGACAGGTCAATTATTAAACCATGTTAATCACCCTCATACAGTCAACATGGATTTTTCTTATCTCTAACAAAACTCTCTTGTTGCTTCTTAAACCATTTTCTTTTAGTTGGGCCAGAGGATCTGGTCCCCATCTTCCTAAGAACCCATTAGGTCTGTTTTCCTGCTTTTGACTGTACTACATTGCCTTAATGTGGTTGGAAAGAGAAATTACCTCCCTTTCTGTCCTTCACATCTTCAGCTTTTTCTTTCCCAAGTTGGACATAAGTGTGAAAGAAAAAATGTTTAAGGCAACATTGAGGTCCTTAGAAAATACCAGAGTGACACCGTAGAGCTCAGGCACCTAACCTCTAGGAAGATTGTGTAAACACAGGAGCCAGGACTGTAGGAGGTGACTATCCATAACCTCTTCATCAACACATCTATCCATTGACAAATGCACTGGGGGTATGCCATGACAGTTTACCACTTTGCTCTTCTTGCTTTTATATAATCAGAATCTACATGGTAATGCTACTTCTGCATATTTTAAAAACAGACTCATTATATTGGATTTATATGTGACATATATAGTAAAGATAGTTATGCACATACAACAAATAGGACTTTGGGTGTTTGAAATAGTTTTAGGGCAAGAAACAAGGTGTCTTGATAAAAATTTTTTATTTTTAAAGTAAGTCTGTATTAGGAGATCTCTGTTACCATGATTATGTTGTAATATGTTCCTAAGGAGATTGCTTAGGCACCTCTTATCTGTTTTATGCTGAGCTACGTCTGTGGAACTTGATCATGTATTAAGATTTTATCCATCCAATTCTGTGATTGTATTTTAATTATGACCCATTTCAGGAAATCAGGCAACCTCAATATTACTGACTTCTCTTAATTTTACCAATTTGACTTCCTTAGGTCCTCAGGGTGATTCTGGTCTCCCTGGGAAGCCAGGACTTACAGGACCCCCTGGACTTAAAGGAAACACAGGTGATATGGGTTTTCCAGGTGAGTGATGAAATCTCCCAAATATTTAGATCCACTAATAGAAGATGGTTCACTCTGTTTGTTATCAGAAAAGAGACTGGTGTTGACAGAATCAAAATGAGACAATATCTAGGGTAATTAGCAGGTAAAGCTTCTCATTATACAAATATTTGAACTAGAAATTAAGGCACAGAGCTTTAGAAACCTTTAAAGTAAAAATTTACAGAGTTGTACATTTTTTCCAGTTGTATGCCTTTCTCTTAAACTTCCTGTGGAATAGCCTTTTATAGAATCCTGGTTGTAAAGCTCATTATTATATTACTCAGAATTTGTAGAGTTCTGTTTCAAACTCTTTTATTTAGTCATATATATCATAGGTATTTCACAAGTAAAAGGTATTTTGTAAAATATTGCATGTTACATGTTTTCAACAGGCCCTCAGGGTGTGAAAGGGTCCCCTGGCCCTGCTGGAGTTCCTGGACAACCTGGTTCCCCAGGATTACCTGGACAGAAAGGAGAAAAAGGTGATCCTGGTGTTTCAGGCATTGGTCTTCCAGGTCTTCCTGGCCCAAAGGTAATCCTATTCTAGACATATGCCAGAGCAGATGTGATTTTTCTTTAATACTGTGCTCATTCCTAATTCTTAATTAAATAAACTATAGACTAACATAGTATACTCTGACAAGAAATGTATCCCTTTTTCTTTCTGTTATATTGTAACCAGATATGTTTTAGGGTTTACAGCCAGTCCCAAAATATGGGGAAGGGGCTTCAGATTTCTTTCTTTACCTCTATCTTAATCTCTTTGCATGTTTCAGTAAACCAAAGGCTTATTTCTGCCTGGTTTTGGTTTTCTTTTCCCTTTTTAGTTGGAGGGGTTGTTGGTCTTTGTTCAGTTATTATTAACTAATGTGAAAATACATAAAGTAACTTAGGCAATTAATAAAAGTGCAGTAGTAGTCTTAACTGAATATCTGAGGTAGTGAGAATAAAAAATAGTCAGAATATGAATATATTTTGTAGGTCAAGCCAGCACAATTTGCTTATAGAATAGGAGAAAAAGAAAGATATCAAGATTGAATCTAAACTTTTTATCTTGAACAACTGGAAGAATGGAGTTGCTACATAGTGAAATAGGAAAGATTAGGGGAGAAGCAGATTTGGTGGTAAAGACCAGGAGCACAGTTTTCTGATTATTATAAAGACTTCTATATCCTAAGATTTTTTTTAAGATTTTATTTATTTCTTTTCAGAGAGAGGAGAAGGGAGGGGAGAAAGAGCAATGTATGGTTGCCTCTCACATGGCCCTCACTGAGGACCTGGCCCACAACCCAGGCATGTGCTCCGACTGGGAGTCGAACCGGGACCCTCTGGTTCCCAGCCCGCACTCAATCCACTGAGCTACACCAGCCAGGCCTATATCCTAAGATTTTTATAATCTTATTTTTACCAGTACCTTCGTAATTTTGTTCTTAATATCCACATCTTTAATCCATTTGACCTTTTCTGTATGTCATGTAAGGTGAAACTTCATTCTTTACTCATCGATTTGAAATGTCATTTTAAAATATTTCTAAATTTGTTCATATATATTTTTTTCTGGACTCACCGAATTTTTTTTCTGAACTCTCTGAATTTAATATTTATATCCTGGAAGCAAAATTGCCATAATAACTCATCTCTGAAATTATAATGGATGGAAGCAGAAAATGCTTCAGTTGGCAAATGTCCTCAGTATATTCTTAAAATTTAATCATACAACAGATTCTAAGCAATCTGTCATAATTCAAGATTGCTTTTTGCTAAAATTGACAAACAGATCCTAAAATTCCTCTGAAAATACATGGTATCCAGAATAATCAAAACAATCTTGAAAATAAAAGAATGAATTTAGAGGACTCACTTTGTATATTATGTTTTACTAAGTTTCAAAATTTACAATAAAACTACAGCAACCCAGACTGTGTAATAGTGGCATTGGATAGATATAGGGATTGATGAAATAGAGTCCAGAAATAAACCTGTACATTTTTGGTCAGTTGATTTTCAACAAAGGTGCTAAGACAATTAGAAGAAATAAAAATCTTTTAACAAATGATGCTAAACACAAGAAGATACCTATATGCAAATGAATAAATTTCTGCCCCCTAAATTACATCATATACAAAAGTTAACCCTTAGTGGATAATTGACCTAAATATGAGAGTGAAATCTTAGAGGAAAACATGACTAAATTTTCATGACTTTCAGTTAGGTTAATGATTTCTTAGATACTACACAAAAAGAACAAACAACCAAAGAAAAATATAAATTGGAATATATATATGTTTTAATTTTGTGTTGCAAATGATAACATCGAGAAAGTAAGAGGACAGCCCACAGAAAGGGAGAAAATATTTATGAGTGATAGATATATCAGAGATATGTATACAAAATATATAAATAACTGCCATATTCAATAAGAAAGCAAATAAACCAATTTTGGGGGCAATGTTAGTTGCACCAAACAAACATATATAGAACATTCTAACCACAACAGTAGAGTACACATTTTTTAGGGAACATAGAACATTCCCTGAAATAGACCGTATGGTAGGCCAAGGTCTTCCAAAAAAAAAAAAAATGAAGAGGAGGGAACACTTCCAAACTCATTCTATAATGTCAGAATTTTCCTGATTCCAAAGCCAGACAAAGACACTATAAGAAAATTAGAGACCAATATCCCTTATACATTGATGTAAATTTTTTCAACAAAATACATCCATGTAGACTTTTGGACCATGGTTAATATAAATTCCCCTCTTCTGCAAGATTTGAAACCAGACCCATCCACTTGACCCCATGTTTCATTATCATCTACACTACTGAGGCGAGAAAGATTATTATTGGAAATAAAACTACAACACAATTATTGGACCAATAAAACATGACAGTATTTTTATGCATTAATTCTGTAAAACCAAAGTAGAAAACGGGCTATTTGAACCAGGGACATTTTCTAAGTGTGGACGTTTGGGCCAGGACCAAATCAAGATCTGTTTGGCTTGGACCAAATGTCTGCATGAATGTTTTGGACAGAACTAGATATCTGGTAACCCTATGGAAAACAGTATGGAACATCCTTAAAAAATTAAAACTAGAATACAATATGAATCAGCAATTTTACTTCTGGGAATTTATGCAAAGAAAAAAAGACTAACCTGAAAAGATAAATGCACTCCCATGTTTATGCAACATTATTTACAAAAGCCAAGATATAAAAGCAAACTGAATGTCCATCAGTGGAGGAATGGATAACCAAAATGATGCAATGGTATATTGTACATATATATATATATATATATATATATATATATATATATATATATATATATATCACATTATTCAGCCATAAAAAAGAGGGAAATATTGCCATTTGATACAACATAGATGGATGTTGAGGGTGTTACTCTAATGAAATAAGTCAGACAGAGAAAGCCAAATACCATATGATCTCACTTATATGTTGAATCTAAAAATAATGAATAAATAAACAAAATAAAATCAACAAGAAAAAACAAGCTCATAGGTATAGAGAAAGAATAGCAGTTTCCAAAAGTGGAGAGTGGATGTGGACAAAATGGGTGAAGGGAATTAAAAAGTATGAACAGTCTCATAGATACAGAAAACAGACTGACAGTTGCCAGAGGGGTGGAGGGATTGGGGGTACTGGAGTGAAAAGGGTGAAAGAATTAAGAAATACAAATTGGTAGTTAAAAATAGTTATGAAGATGTAAAGTACAGCATAGGGAATATAGTCAATGATATTATAATGAGTATGTACGATGCCAGGTGAGTACTAGAAATTTTGGGAGAACCACTTTGTACAGATGTTTCTCTAACCACCATGCTGTCTATCTGAAATGAAAACAAAATAATATTGAATGTAAACTGTAACTGAGAAATAAAATTTAAAAATTATAAACTTCTAGCTATAACATAAGTAAGTCATGGGATATAATGTACAGCATGGTTTCTTTAGTTAATGTACTGAAAGTTGATTAAAGAGTGAATATTAAACATTTTCATCACAAGAACAAAGTTTTGTAATTGTGTAAGGTGATAGATATTAACTAGATTTATTGTGGTGATCATTTCACAAATATATACAAACAACAAATCATTATGTTGTAGATCTAAAACTAATATAATGTTATATGTTGATTATATCTAAATTTTAAAATAATTATCAAAGCCCGGCAGAAGAAATGTATGTATTTGTGGTTTAAGTATATTTAAGTCATGTCTAACTTTTGCTAAAAGTGTAAACATAGTATAATTTCCCTTTATCAGAGTGATTTACAGGATTTCTGGCCAGTTTGTTGATTCTCTGAATACTGCCTTCATTTTTAGCTCTTCATTCTTATCTTTTTTCTGTTTATTTTTATTGTTGACACTATTGCAGATGTCCTTATTGCCCACCCTTTGCCTCCCTGCTCCCAGCCCCTGTTCCCCCTTCCCTCTTGCCATCACCACACTGTTGTCTGTGTTCATGAGTTATGCATATATGCTCTTTGGCTAATCTCTTCTTTCATCCAGGCCTCCTCTGCCCCTCACCCCTCTGACAGCTGTCAGTCTTCTTGCTTACCTTTTTTGAAGTTCATTGTTTTCTCTGAAAGTATGTATGAATAATAAAAGTTTAGATAAAATTTAATTAGCAAATTTTAGTTCTTTTCAGAAACCCCAGTAAAATGTTTACTCTTTTTTTATATAGGTTAAATGGTTCGAAGGATTAGGGCCATAGGGTAGTGAGAAGAAATGTATTAAAGAACAAGTACTAGTTGAAATTATGGATCATGTTATTTGTAGAACTTAAGATACTTCACCATAGTTTGTCTACTACCTTTCAGGTTTACCATTAGAATATCTGAATTTTCTTCTTGTTTTTTTTTATTTTAGCATATAAATGTCATTGGTTCATGAATAAAAAGAATAATTATGATATTTTATTAAAAGCTTTTCTGTGTAAATACCTAATATAGAACCAATTCAATCCAAAATTTAATTGTATACATATTATGTATGTGAAAATGTACTGACATTTGATTTATAAAGGTTTAGACTATATATATTATATATATCTGTAATATATATAGTAGGTCCAGAAGGTATGCAGCCATGTAATAGGAAAAATAGAAACATTTATTGAAGAAGACACAAGAAACATTGTACATAGGACAATGATGCCGCAGTCTCCTTCAAAGTAGGCACCTTGGGACCTCACACAGTTCTCCCAATCCCCATCAGCTGCCCTGTAGTATTTTTCTGAATCTCATCAATGGTCTAAAACTTCTTCTCTTTCAAAGGTGATTTTAGTTTGGGGAAAAGCCAGAAGTTGCTGGGTGCCAAATGTAGGCTGTAGGGGAGCTGAGTCACCTGGTTAATTTGGTGTTTCACCAAAATACTCTGCAGGAGACCTGATGCATGAGTAGGCATGTTGTTGTAATGAAGCTGCCCATCACCAGTTGCCCATAGCTGTGGCCTTCTGAATCATCTCAATAGGTGCTGTGGAGGAATGTACAAATTTAACACAAAATTTGATGCAGATTTGTTGCTGTACTCGCTCAGTCATTTCGAATGCAACAGCCACACAGTACACATGCTTACTCAACAGCATCTACTGCCCCCACTGACTAGAACAGTGAAGTCATCATTGTTCACACATATGCATTCCTGTCCACTCTCCTTGTCTTCCAGGTTACATTGATGTCACACAAACTGTTCTCATTATATTAATAATAGCTGGATTATTCCAGATAGACATTATTTATGTATAGCCCAAGTATCCTGATTTTTTAAAGGGGAGGTGTAAAAGGCATTAGTTTAAAAAGGTTTTGCTGTAATTCAGAAAAAATTGAATCACAGATAGATTATCTGATTTGCCTAGACAAGCATAAGCACTAAATCTAGAAGGAGCTATTCAATAGATCATATTGCACACTAACAGTTTGTTGGATAGGTCATGACCCTCATTAGCAGAGCAGTGAATACTGTGATAGTTATAGATTTAAAGTTATGACATATGTTCTCATTGTTATTGGGGAAAACTTCTGTTAACTTGTAAAAGTTGTAAAAGTGGGTCTGAATTTTTCTACATATCTATTAGAAGACTTAATGAAAATGTTCATTAAGCAAAATGGTTATATATAAATTGTCTCTCACCCCAAAGAAATTTTCAGTGTAGTTGAAGAGTGAAGATGTGCATATGTAAAACCATTATAGACATGACAGAATAAGAATCTACACTAAATTCTTAGGGCAAGCTCTCTTTGTCCTGTAAGGTTTCATGGAAGAGATGGGATTTGAGATGTCCACTGAGGAATGACAGGCTTCTTTATGTTAAGATGAAATTAGCCTTGGCTGGTGTAGCTCAGTGGATTGAGTGCGGGTTGTGAACCAAAGGGTTGCAGGTTCAATTCCCAGTCAGGGCACATGCCTGGGTTGCAGGCCAGGTCCCGAGTTGGGGCCATGTGAGAGGCAACCGCACATTAATGTTTCTCTCCCTCCCTTCCCCCCTCTCTAAAAATAAATAAAAAAATAAAATATTTAAAAAAAATGAAATAAAAAAGATGAAATTAACCTTTTGCCGTAGAGCCTACTCATTCTAAGCAATGAATTTTATTATAGCATACTAGGAATGATGATCACAGGTTCTGAAATCAGACTATTTGGATCCAAATCTAGAGTCTACCCCTTACCAACTGAATCACTGTAAAAGAGGATAATAACAATGTCTTTCTTATAGTGTTGTTAAGGATTAATGGTGATAATGCATTTATATCATGTATCAGTGGAATAGTAAGAGCGATGGACTCTGACAGGCCTTGGTGCAAATCTTAATGCTTCCACTTACTAGCGACCTTAGGCACTTGAGTTCTCCAAAATTCAGTTTTCTTATTTATAAATGGAGATGATAAAACCTAACTCAAAGGGGTGTTGAGATGATTAAATGAAGCAATTTATGTAAAGCACTCAGCATAGTGCCTAACACATAGTAAAAACTCTTTAATGTTATGTTGTTATATAATCTGAGAAATTGAAAGACTTCAGTTTTATCTTTTTGCTTATATTTTAGGGTAAACCTGGTCTGCCTGGATACCCAGGGAACCCTGGTGTCAAAGGTTCTGTGGGAGATACTGGTTTGCCTGGATTACCAGGGATCCCTGGAGCAAAAGGACAACCAGGTCTTCCTGGATTCCCTGGTAATGTGTTTTTCTTAAGTGCTTCCTTCTCTCCTTCCTTATTTATTCTAGCCCATATCATAGAGCATAGTCTTATTTGGCAGACTTTTATTCTATTTCCCAATTAGATACTGACTAGCAACATAATCTTGAACTAGCTCTTTAACGTTTGTTCAAATTTCTTTCTGTATAAAATGAAAATGAATATTATAAACTCAGCAGGGCAATATCCTGTGGACAGAGAGAATATTGGGTGGAGCATTTTTCAATCTTTGACTGCAAGCCATAATTCAATTAAGGGGCCTTAGTCTTTTTATGGGTGATAATGTACATTGCCAAGCTCCAGCCTGCTGCTCATTCTCTTAGACTGTTGTACTCAGGCACACAGTGGGTGGCTGTTGGTAGAATGAACAATCATCCAGTTCATTCAAATGACAAGGACTGTGTCATGCAATCAAAGGGACTTAGTACTATAAACAGAAAGGTGGCCTAAACTATTAGATTGTTATAATCCCTCCTCTGTTTATGCTTGTATTTAATTTGTTTTATTTATTTTTGGATTAAACAGTGACATGGATGGAGTGGGCCTTTACTTATCTTTTTCTTAAGATTTTTATTGAAATATAACACAAACACAGTAAAGTGTACAAGACTGTAGATGCATTTTTACACTTTAATATGTCCATATACCCACCATACATATCAAGATATAAAATAAAATAGTTCCTTCATACCCTAAAGCTTACCCATTCTTCACAGTGAACCCACACCCCCAGGTAACAACTACTATGACTTCTATCACAATCAATTAATTTTGCATATTTTTGAAATTCATATAAATGAAATTATATTTTACACACACATATATATATACATACATATATATACATACATACATACATACATATATATATATATATATGTGTGTGTGTGTGTGTTTGGCTTCTTTCACTTGTCATTATGTAAGATACATTTATCTTGTTGCATGTTTCAGTAGTTTGTTTTTTATCACTGCTTTGTAAGATTTATTGAAGAATACACCAGGGGCTTCTGCCAAGATGGTGGCATAGGTGGATGCACTCACCACCCGCACAACCAGAGTGTCTAAACAACAAATGCAATAGCGAAAAATAAACAGCCAGAATGGACAGAAATGAACTGAAGCGAAGTCCAACACCCAGGAGGTTGGAGAGGACAAACATCCAGTCCGGTAAGCGGGGCAGAACCAAGCAGAGGAGCGGAGTGAGAGGCAGTTTGCACGGAGGGACTCACGCCACGAGCGCCTAAACAAAACAGAACCCCAAACAACGGGTGAACCCCGCAAGCCGGCGGCATTTCTGGAGAGGCCAGTGGGAACCAGCAGGGCCGAGACTGGCGGAAAAGGCGGTGGGGAACTAGGGAGCGGAGGGAGATAGGGAGCCGGTGGTGATCAGCAGTCACCATTGCTCCCTCCCAGGCCCCGCCCCCAGAGGAAACGTCACAAAAAAGCGACCCAGGTTGCCAGGCACTGGCGATCTGACAAGTGCACCGAGATAAAAAGAATGAAAATGGCCAAAATGAAAGATCAGAACAAATTACAACTAACGGATGACGACATAGTCAACTTATCAGATACTCAGTTTAAAACGCTGGTAATCAAAATGCTAACAAAACTGGAAGAAAGGTGGATGCAAATAAATGAACAGGTGAAGAACACGATAAAGATAATGAGGGATGATCTAAGGGAACCAACAGGAAAAAAAGGAAGCTGGGACTCAAACCAATAGTGTAGACCAGAAGGAAGAAACAAGAATTTAAAAAAATGAGGAGGGACTCAGGAACCTCAGAGACATTTGTAAACGACCCAACATCTGGATCATAGGGCTGCCAGAAGGACAAGAGGAAGACCAAGAAATTGAACGTATTTTTGAACAGATAATGAAGGATAACTTCCCAGATCTGGCAAAGGAAATAGGCTTCCTGGAAATCCAAGAAGCTCAGAGAACCCCAAAGAAGCGGGACCCAAAGAGGAACACACCAAGGCACATCATAATTACATTATCCAAGATTAAGAATAAGGAGAAAATCTTGCAAGCTGCAAGAGAAAAGGAGACAGTTACCTACAAAGGAATTCCCATAAGACTGTCAGCGGATTTCTCAAAGGAGACCTTCCAAGCAAGAAGGGGCTGGAGAGAAATATTTCAAATCATGAAAAGCAAGGACCTACAGCCAAGAATAATCTATCCAGCAAAACTTTCATTTAGAATGGAAGGGCAGATAAAGTGCTACTCAGATACGGTCTAGTTCAAGGAGTACATCATAATGCAGCCTCTACTATATGAAATGTTAAAAGGTTTTGTATAAGGACTCAGGAGTGAAGGCACCGAGGCCAGATCAGCTACCGGGGAATTCAGATCAGTCACAGCCAAGATGCTTGTGAGGTAAGCAAGCAAAATACAACCAGAGAAACAAAATAGAACCAGAGACATTGAAGTTTAGAACATTCTGGCAGTAACCAGAGGGGAGGGAGAAGGGGAGAAGGGGGACAAGGGTATTCAGGAACTGCTATAAAGGACACATGGACAAAACCAAGGGGGAGGGGGGAAGCAAGGGAGGGAGGTGGGTTTGCCT
>PVJI01009407.1:44095-65699 GCA_004026765.1 Micronycteris hirsuta | reverse complement strand
GGGATCTTATCAAAATAAAGAGCTTCTGTGGGGCTAAAGAAAATAGTATTAAAATAAAAAGAGAACCAACCGTATGGGAAAACATATTTGCCAATGATACCTCAGACAAGGGTCTGATCTCCAAAATATACAAAGAACTCATACGACTCCACTCCAGGAAGACAAAAAACCCAATTAAAAAATGGGCAATAGACATGAAAACCCAATTTTTAATGTTTAACCAAATAACCAATTGTTAGCAAGCTCATCCTAGAGTCTACAAGGCAATGATCTGCTCATAGAATAATCACTTCTTGAGTCATAATGTGGTTTCAGACAAAATCTAAAATAATACTTCTTAATACACATTCATTTAAAAGTACAAGTATAAGCCTTGTTAATTGACAAAAAAAATGCACCTTTCAAAAAATGATGTTTCTTTTTCTTTTTAAGCCCTTATAATGATCTTACTAATGTTCGGTTATGATATTGCTCTTCTGTATCTGAGATGAAAAGGACAATATGATTCTGGAGAAGGAGACAGATGAAGAAAGACAACTGAAAGAGATCTGACCTAATTATTTTAACAGGCTTAATATGTTTTACATTCCAAACTGATGCCTTTCAGAAACTATGTCAGCACAATGCTGTGCATGAAATAGCTTATGACAGTAATAACAGGCACTGGTAAAATTTTTCTGATCACTTTTGAAAATTATGTGGCCTTTTATAATGATAAATCTAGCACTTAAATTGGAAAAATATCAATTTTCTATCTATGCGTCTTAAACAAATTCTGTATTAGAGGGCAAACCTCTGTGAAATATAAAGTATCTAACAATTATTTTTGAAGACAAATATGACAAACAAAAGTAAGAACAACAGCAAAACAAACAAAAAAACCCCCACAAAACCATGGAAAGCTATTCCAATGCTTGGATTTGAGATAGTTTGATATGTCAAAAATAAAGTTAACTTCTCCAGGAAGATCTCAGGTCCATTCTATTGGATGGAGAGGCAAACAGAATTCTGTGAAATTCAGGAAAATGCTAGTTAGACAAATGAAATGCATCCCACTGGCAAGATGAAAGGAATCTTCATGATTATATTTGCAGTGTTCATTCCATAGCAACCATCAAGGTGAACAGCATCATGAGGCAGTGTTTTAAATGCTACATTGGAAGTTCTAGTCTGGTCCAGGCTGGAGACAAGGACACCTTATTCCACTGTCTCTGAACAGACACCTTCCATACATTTTCATTCAGACCACAAAGGTAAAGACACGGGAAAGCTGAGAAGTATAGGACTAACGAAGGCCCTTAGACAAAGAGTCCCATCAATTGGAAAGGGAATATGAGCCTTGCAAACAAATCGCGAGGTGGTGTTTTTTTTACTTTTCACTATGGCGACCCAAGTCATTTTAATGCCTTTCATACATCCTGGAACCTCTAAAAACATGCCACCATGTTTGCAACTCATAACCAGTCAACCGATAAACCAAACTCAACAATCACACACAGATTACACCTCGGACCTCCCAACAGAGACGCCACTGGCTCACAGAAACACACTCTGCACCTGTCTGTTTGAAGCTCTGCTGAACGCCCTCTCGCAACGGGCTGCACTAGAAGACATGCTTGCACCTTGAATTCAAGGGGCTCCCTTCACCCAATCCATGCAGGGAAGCAAGCTAAACCAAAGAACGTGTGCCAAGGAATAGAGCTGAAATCATAGCATGCTATTCCTACTACATTTCAGAAAGAAAGCCTTTAATAGTGGTCACTGCATTTTAAAAACAAAATTAGAGTCAATCATTTTGTAGACTTGTGACAGGGCTCTGGCTGCCCGGACTAAGGGGTTTCCTATTAAAACACACACACACACACACACACCAGCAATTCTGTGAGGCCTCATAGGACTAACTCAGCACCCTCATCTCTTCTGTAAGTACACACGGTGGAGAGAATGTATATGCTTCTCACAATGCCATGTAGAAGACTACATACAGACCAGAAGCACAGTGCCCTCTGGTGCGCATATACAACATGAAATAAAACATATCACAGCATTTACATAGATGCAGACACACACACACAAAGCTACATGTTGCTTCTCCGTGAGCGCTAAACCAGTCACTGAAAATTGTTAGCTTCTGTCCTGAAGAAACAAGTCAAACAGAACTTTCATAAGACATTCTCTACAGCGTAGATCGATACAACCTAATCCATTCAGGCAACCACTGATATGGTCCTCTATTTATGCGATTCACTGCGATCGGGGAGCAGGTGGCCTATGGGGTTTAACGCACGATTCCTTTTGTGTAGCTTACTTATAATGAAACACGGAAGAGCAGAGGACATTAAAGGCCATGTATCTCAACCCCCTCTTCTTTCTTAGCCTTTGCTTTCAGGCCGTATATATCTACTTCTGCTCTACTGCCATTTCTGCCACTTCTGAATATACAGTTACCTAATAGATTAAAAAAATGATGAACTGATTCAACTTTCCGTGACCAGCAGAAGATACCATTTCCATTTAAGCTCAAAGAAGGTAACAGCATGGTGTAAAGTAGACAGGGAACGCCATTCAAGAAAATCCACTTAACAGTTTTTGCTGTTTACAATGATGAACTCAACCTCAAAGTTCACTGGAATTTACTCAATGACAGCGAAGCATTCCAGAACTTGAAAGGGACATCCAAGCGGTCACTGTTACCTCATCGTTCTCGAATATGTTACATCTATGAGAAACAGGTTTGCACAACACGGAAACATTACTGTGGCGAATGGTAGACAATACCCTCTCATAGGAACCCTTTCCCCTCTGAAACTTTCCCTTAGAGAAACTTATTCATACACAACCTTCACGGCAGAGATCTCCACAACGGCTTTCCCTTGGCTTCATACCTGTAGATCTTGTATCTTGTGCTAAATCCCTGTCGGCTTCTGTCCACAAAATCTGTGTATTCCTGCGAGCGATGGAAGGGTCCCTTATCAGACAGGAGCCAGTCGAAGGGGCTTGTGGCATGCTGATCCGAGACAGCAGCAACCGCTAAAACCCAGCAATGAAGACTCAGGGCTATCCACTCCCATAGAGCCATCAGAGAGAACAGGTCAGCACCAGCTCTGCTCCGCCATATCATGCTTCCTCTGGGGACTTAGGGCCGTCATCCTCTTAGCTTTCCCTCAACACCTAGAGAAATACACAGGCGGTTAGTTAGCCCCACGTGGTTCTTTCTGGCAATGAAGGGGTGGAGGGGGCTGATCCTTCTTTCTTTTAAGTCTAATACCATGGTTTGAGATTTGACAATAGCAAAAGTGAATAAGTAAACCCAAATGATTTCTTTTTGCCCACGCTGTATCCCTTTCACACGGGTGTCTTTGTGAGTGTTTTGGGAAATAAGTCGGGGGGCGCAGTGAGCCCCCTGCGACACATCTCACCATGGAGTGTGGAACCCGGACGCCACAACTGAAAGTTATGACCGAGAATTCTTTTCTTCTGCTAAATGTGTTATAACATCGAACACATTCCAAATAAATCATAAATGTCTAATGATAAGTCATGTTATACATTTCAATACTAAGTGCATTTTACTGTTGAGCGATTTTAGAAAAACACTTTAAAATGAGTTAAAGATGTTTAGGGAGTTATTTTCATAACATAGGTAAGGTGGGATGGAGTAAAACTATGGGTTTAAGAACACATACATACATACATACATACATTTTTACATCTGTGAGTGTGTGTCTCTGTCTATAAGGAAATGGATGAATGGATGGATGTGTGGGGGGAGTGGAGGTAGAGGTGTATGTTCACTCGGATATTTTTTTCCATTATCCAGTTAGAAACAAACTTTCCCAATTATTTAAACTGAATATTATTAAATCATTTCCAGTATCTTTACAAGATTTAAAGGTGCCCCTCTGTATTATGCATGAGAAAAATAGGCATACCCACATAATTCATACATACACAGGAACTAAGTGCAGATTATGCATAAGCTATGAAACCATTTATATTAATTTTATGAGCATTTGAAAGTAAAGTAACAAGAGGTGTGATCCCGGTGTGGTTTAGCAAAGGGACTTTACACAAAGCTGCTGATGCTACAGAAAAATTCTACACATATTTGAGTTCAATTCTATTTTCCTTCTTCACCAATTTTTCTAATATTGTTATTTCTGCCACATAACTATGCAATATATAAATTCTACCAATGAGAAAGTTTGGGTTGCGAAACTTTTTAGTCAGCAAAATCTCTTTAGAAAGCAATCAAAATGCACACTATTAGGTAAAATATATTAATTACAGTAGCTGTCATACTTTTCCGGTGTTTGGATAAGGCAATTGATGCCTTTAACTTGCTTTCTAGTTATAACCCTATAATTCATAATTTAATCCTCAACTACTTCTATATGAGAGGCATACAACAGTAATTTTGCAACTATAATGAATGTCTAAACAGGAATATCATGTGACCGGCCTGGGTCACCAAATTCACAGTCTTACCCACCGCTCAACAGAAAGGGCTGACACCCACGTGTTATGTGAGTTGACCCCTCGTGTGGTCAACTCGTGTGGGTCCCTTCACTGTGGTGACTAAAGAATGCCATCTTTGTCAACAACACAGGACATCTTCCAAGTGGTACGCTTTAAAGATGCTTCATCATAACATTGTACATAGAAACAGTTTGAAATATGGGTTGGGAGATGCTGGGTCGCCATCAAGTGTTCGTATAAATCGAACACTGTGCCACGTGATTCAACTCATAATTTCCAATTCTGATGAAGAAAATAGATATTTTTACATATTGTTTTCTTATGTGGCATCTATATCATGTTTAATATATTTTACTTACATCCATACACTAAAAATTATGATCATGCATAATGGAATAGTATAATCCCCCTGTGACCAACAAATATTTCTTATCGTTGTTAAACACACAGTTTTACTCTGCTGGTCAAATATATTCACACTTGCTACATTTAATTGTCATAAAATGTTATATTTCCTTATGTAAAGAAGCAGGAATAGTGCCTAGCATGTGGCAAGGACATTAGGAATTTTCAAAGCATATTTCCTACTGGCGTAAAATCATGTAATTATATACCTGTTTAATTTTGAATCAAAATTAAACCTAATTCTGCCCAAGTACATGATTTTGTAAGACCCAGAGCATGACGGAAAAAGCAGGAAATGACTGACCTGCATGGCATTCAAGGTCCTATTCTCAAATTTTGTAATTTTCCAATCTATAATTACCCAGACCCACTGTTTTATTCTTTTCTTTACCAAATGTGTTAAAGAGCTTTCATGGGCCTATTACCTAATCTCCACACGCAGGACAATGGAAAGATTTTCTTAAATTATGTGTAAGGGAACTACTTAAAGATGTTAGTATTAGGTATTTGTTCATTTATTCAGGTTCTATTTTTTATTTTAATCTAATTTATTGGAGTGACACTGGTTAATAAAATTATATAGGTTTCAGGTATATAATTCTATAACACATCATCTGTATACTGTATTGTGTGTTCGCCACCCCAAGTCAAGTCTCCTTCCGTCACCACTTACCCCTCCTTACCCTGTTCTATTGCCCCCACTCCTTCCCTCTGGTAATCACCACACTGTTCTCTGCATCTGTGAGGTTTTTTGTTTTGCTTAATCCAGTCACCTCTTTCACCCAGCCCTCCAACCCCCTCCCCTCTGACAGCTTTCCATCTGTTCCCTGTACCTATGAGTCTGTTTCTATTTTGTTTGTTAGTTCAGTTTGTTCATTAGATTCCATATATGAGTGAGATCACATGGTATTCGTCTTTCTCTGACTGGCCTATTTCACTCAACATAATAATCTCCACATCCATCCATGCATTTGCAAAAGGTAAGATTTCCTTCTTTTTACAGCATGGTGGTATTACATTGTGTAAATGTACCGCAACTTTCTTTATCTGCTCATCCACTGATGGGCACTTGGGCTGTTTCCAAATCTTGGCAATTATAAATAACACTGCAATGAACATAGGGGTGCATATAATCTTTCAAATTAGTGTTTCAGCTTTCTTTGGATAAATTCCCAGAGATAGAATCACTGGGTCCATTTTTAATTTTTTGAGGAAACTCCATACTGTTTTCCACAGTGGCTTCACCAGTCTACATTCCCACTGACAGTGCACTAGGGACCCTTTTCTCCACGTCTTCGCCAGTACTTGTTGTTTGTTGTTTTATTGATATTAGTCATTCTGACAGATGTGAGGCGATAACTCATTGTGGTTTTAATTTGCATTTCTCTAGTGATTAGTGACATGGAGTGTCTTTTCATACATCTATTGGACATCCATATATCCTCTTCGGAGAAGTGTCTATTTAGGTCCTTTGTTCATTCTTTTAATTAAATTGTTTGTTTTGGTGTTGAGTTTTATAAGTTCTTTATAAATTTTGGATATCAACTTCTTATCAGATATATCAATGGAGAATATGCACTCCCATATGGTGGGCTGAATTTTTATTTTGTTGGTTTCTTTTGCTGTGCAAAACCTTTTTAATTTGATGTTTTCCCATTTGTTTATTTTTTTTCCTTTGGTTTCCCTTGCCTGCAGTGACACATCAGAAAGAAAATACTGCTTTGAGAAATGTCCAAGATTTTACTGCTGTGTTTTCTTCCAAGATATTTATGGTTTTGAGTCTAACAGTTAAGTTTTTCATCCATTTTGAGTTTATTCTTCTACGGTGTAAGAAGGTGATCTAGTTTCCTTTTTTTTTTTTTTTTTGCACATATCTGTCCATTTTCCCAGCACCATTGTTTTAATCATTTCTGCTTCTTCAATTTCTAATTTGGGTACATGTTCCCACTTCTGCTCAGAAATTAAGTTTTTCTAAAAGGATGGTTTATGGCTACATAATAATGTGAATCCTGACTAAATGTAAATGAATTTTGAGGATCTCTTGAAATTATCATATTTATAAGGTCTTTTTAGAGAGATGTACAATAACCAAGTATGATACCTGAAAGTCCTACTGAAACTGCCTTTGCAAAATTGCCTTGAAGCGTTCCAAACCAGGAAGAAAGGCAGTGTTGGAAAACAGGAAGGTAAGGATGCAGGTGCCCAGAGAGCTTAGGGCAAGTGGCCACTAGTCTCAACGTTCAGTAATGAAGGGCATTATTCACCTGATTTGTCACAAAAGCAGATGCATGCACATTTGAATCACTCTTCTAAGTGTGAGTACTAATTTTTAATTATTATTAAATGCCCTAAATTGTTTTTTTTTATTTGCTTTGGCTTAAGAACCTTAACTATCCTTGTGTGAGAGAAGACTTTGTAATATAGATGGTCAGTGACAAAAGTGGAGAATAGAATTCCTTGAAGGACATTTGCAGGAAGCAGCTAAACTTACAGGTATTGAAAACGAAGGAAAATCATGAGAGCCAATGAAAGAAAGTGAAAGGTATTAAACTAATAAGTGAATTCATCAGTTTTAGTCCCTGGAGTCTGGGGAAAGTACAGGCACAAATCTCTGCCAGATGTTGCTTATAGTAGATTTATAGGAATTATGACATTACTATAGGACTTATTAAATAATTACAAGATTTATTATCCTGTGAATAAAATGATATCTATAACCAGGATTAGAATATAATTTTAGGAATTCATTGACCATATTTATAACCACACACTCCTAGTTTTAAGAAGTTTGAACATAATTTTCTTTCCTAAGAAATGGATAAAAAGAGCTTGAAGATTCTTGGTTTGAAATTTTAAAAGGTTTTCCTAAATAATCTGGACCTTTTAAAAATTTTTCAAACTAATTTTAGTGAACTTCCTTTGGAAGTTTCTTAAATGTAATACTGCCTTTCTGCATGACTCCGGAAGACACACCCTGCTTTACGTTTCTCCGTACATCTTCTATTAAACAGTTCATTTCACCTTCTGTTCCTGGTTAACTCCAAGGTCAGTTCCGGTTGTATTATAGATCGATAGATGTCTTGTGTATTTGCCTACCATTTTCCAAGATTTCCCAACTTCATCTCACTGTTAGGCCTTCCCCTTAGATGACTTTAGTAAGCCTTCATTTACAGCACTGCCTTTTCTGAACAGCTAGTTAGTATTATACTTTCACTTTGCACTGAGGATCATTTACCCAGAAGCATTTCTAAAGCTTTACAAAACTGTGACTGAGGACTTTGTCCATTAAGACAGAGGCAAAGCTTTATTATCTTTAAATTTTCCTAGATTTGCTGAGTATGTTTTTTAGTCAATTGCTCCTCAAATTCCCTTTCAATTTTCATTCAAGTGACAAAATTCTTTTAGTGACAAGACATGCTTTATTCTCCTCACAAACCAGAATGACTTTTATTATCATAATATAATAAGGAAAATGCAGGTTCCTATGTCCATCCATAGTCACCATATTATACCCAGGTGTCTGTCACCATCATTTCCTCTCCATTCCTACATGTAGTTTATTTTCATCTTGATTTTAAACTCTCTTGTTTCACTGTTTTGTTAGTCAAAGGTAGTCAATACTATTTTCATGAGTGGTTATAAATAAGTTTTCTGAAGCATTCCCCATATTTTACTTTAAAATTAGATTTTGTAATCTAATTATATTATCTGAAACACTAGTCTCTGACAGCTTTTCTTATAAATTGGAAATAAGTATGATTTGAATCTTACCAAGGTATTTTGTTCTATGGCCGCATATGTTGAAACACTGAGATACTTTATATTTAAAATACAAAGAGAACCCAAGTGACTCTGAACTTGGAGATTTTCCTGATGTGCTGGACAGAATTGAGGAACAGGGCTCCCCTTTTCCTCATTGTTTTTCCATCAGTTCTACCCTCGCGTGGTAGCACTGAACTTGCCCTTGATGGGAGGACAAGACAGATTGACAGGATCAAGCAGGGGAGTAGCTCCCTCCACAGTGTAGACTCCTCAGAGGACTAAGACAGCCTCATTAAGACTAGAAACACACAAAGCTCTAATTCAGAGGCACAGTGTTGCCTGCTCAGCTAAAATCAATAACGAGGAAGACCATCTGGAATACAGGGTTAGCAGTGAAATGACTAGGGAGATTCATGTCTAAGGCCAGTCCCAACCTATGGAATGTAAGCTGAGACAAGGAAGCTCAGTTGTTTTAAAAAATATAACATGGAAAGTGGAAAGGTACGATGACTAACAGATTACTCGCAGATTAATATAATGACAATCTCTTGCCAGTGTAAGCAGATAAAATGAGACAACCCACAATTTTTTTTAAAAAGGACTTCAACCCAGTACCTGTTCCATAACTCTTTAGGGGTCGCTGCAATAGGATCCCTGCCAGCAAGTCCTTCATGAGTTGGTCATACAAACAGAGATGTTAAAGAGGGTAAGTGAAGCATATTGTGAAACTATAGAAGATCCATGAGTGGAAAACCATCCAGTCTACAGTTATTTTAATAATTTACACACTACCACATTCAAAAGGACGTAAGGTAGCTATTGACCCACAAGAACTAAAAATAACAAAAACAGGAGATCAGCAATAAGCAAACCAATCCTGCATCAAGTAGCTAAGTCTTTATCTGCCATTCTCCAACGCCTTCAGCACTGCCACCCAGTAACAGTTTCAGAACTTTGCATGCTTCTTATTAGAGAATGACTCGTTAGCAACGGACCCTAGAACATCTCCCTCAGTTGCCAGAGATGCTGGAATGACCCATGTTTTCACATGGTAGTTAGCCCTACATCGACCGGCTGGTGTTGGTAATATATTCTAGTTTGTCTAAACTTTTTCTTAAAATACGCGCCTGACTTCTCCATTATTTACCAACATGCGATTTGAAACATTTGATATTTTCAAGGACCACTTTTGTCAATAATAACTCAAATTGTCTTCAAACTCAAAATGTGATAAAGAACTTAGTTATACAGAACTAAATTTCAGAATCAAAGTTAACCTATATGAAAAAATCATCTATATTCTTAAAGAGTGTTTTAATATAAACAGAACTAGCCACATTTTGAATTAAATGGGACATTACCATGTCTGACATATAGAGACTATTTAATGATGTATACATTAGGGGTAATTTTAAAAATCATGTTGTCTAAACTTGTCAGAAATTACCTTCTGAATAATGATTATTGGAATCAGTATTATAGGACTTATTGGATACAGAAATTTGGTAATAGGTAAATTTTCAATGAACAGATAATAATTGTGTGGTTTTAAATCCTAAGCAAATAAATATCCGTTTTCACCTTAGACCTCTGCAAATCTATACCTAAAAGATAGTAAAACATGTCAAATTTATATCACTTTTATGATGAAAAACTCATGTGAAGCTAGATTAAACTTTTGCTTACCTATTGACTCAGTATCACTGATGTGAAAGAAATATTTTTAATAGTTGCCCCAGTTTATATTGGAGTTGCCAATTCTTACTCTAAATCAGAGGTGATTTCCTCAAATAGCCACTGTCAAGGATGGGTTTAAAATGCATTAATGGCATGGATAATCTTCCATGTTCATTTTGGCCTGTCTCCATATGATTGCAATTTGTTGTTCTGTTCTTTCAAATCGGTTAAACAAGAGATGCGTTGAAATATCTGCATTTCGCGGATGGATGGGTGGTACAAACAGAAACCTGTGAAAGTCCACACCAGGAGGCAACAGGGATGCTCAGAGCTCTATTCCCTACAGTTCCATCGCTATTCCAACACAACTAATGTCAACCCAGATGTGAAGACAGTTGCACCCACCTTGAAAATAATAATCTGTCCTAGATCCAAAAGGTCTTAAATAAGGAGGGGTGTATAACCTATATCCCCACTCAAGGGTGAGAAAGATGCTTAAAACAAGTATTAGCCCAAAAAAAAGTGTTAAGATGAATTTTTAAAAGCATGTAGGGTTCCCCTTAGGAAATTGCCCAGGATTCCTTTTTTCATAGCTATTAACCTTAAGTTTTAATTCCCAGATATGACTGAGTTCCCGTCTCTTGGTTCGCATTTGAAACATGAAAGTGCTGTTTTGCAGCAATCGTGAATGACAAGATGAAACTTTCGGTAAGTAGAAAAGAGTATAGCTTACAAATCTAGAAAACTCAGATTCCACCTGAATTCCTTCTTCAAGAAAATGTTTGAGTTAAAATTCACAAGTTTTTTTTTTTTTTTTAACAATTCCAATTGGAATGAAATTATTCGCAGGGAATAAAAAGTATACTTTCCACTTGTTGCTGAAGTTCATTGATAACTGCCAAGTTCCTTGTATTCTATTTTGGAAACCTTAGTCTGCTTCCATGTTATTCCATAGTATAATCTTAAAAATATGACCTATCACATTTAGAAAACATACTGCAACTTTGTCATTGTATATTGGCGACAGGTCTGAATGAATAATCAGAAAGTCTACTACTGTACACTTAGGTCGAGCCATTCCATGTAAAGGTTTTGAGTAAGGGAGACCTGGTCTGTATTTTAATATGGAAGAAAAGGTTGAGAAAAGTATGAATTAACTATCTTAAGGAAACATTTTTTTTACAATTTTACTGCATGATTTAGTCAACCTCTAATGATTTTCTTCTGAAAAGCTAGATTGTGTTTATTATTACTTAAGAGGTGCTCGCTTCTGAAGCACACTGTTCCACCGTCTTGACATGTGGATTCACAGGGCCAATTTTTTTTCAAACCATCAGAAATATTACCACAGCACAGCCATGAAAGGCACGTGTCTGGGTTTGTCTACCCAGGAACTCCATGACTGAATTAACTTTTCTTCTCTATTTACTTTAGCTGCAACAGACGGAGCTTCTGCACACAGTACAAAACTGCTGATCCAAAAGCAGCAACAAAAATTGATTCTTGAAAAAGACATGCATATCAAAGGTATTACAGATTGAAAAGTGCACATGCATTATAAGCAACCTGCAAACATGAGATTTTGCAATATGATACTTGAGGGACCCCAGGCTTCAGGTTTTAAACGTATTCTTTAATTTGATGTAGTCACTTCTTCCCAAACTAGCTGATATTTGTGGTTACCTTTTGACATATTTTAAAGAAAATATTTTTGGGGCCCTGGCTGGTATAGCTCAGTGGATTGAGCGCGGGCTGGGAACCAAAGGATCCCGGTTCGATTCCCAGTCGGGCACATGCCTGGGTTGTGGGCCAGGTCCCCAGTGAGGGCCATGTGAGAGGCAACCATACATTGCTGTTTCTCTCCCTCTCTGTCTCCCTCCCTTCCCCGTTCTCTAAAAAAATAAATAAATAAAATCTTTAAAAAAAAAAAGGCCTCAATTTGAATTCTTATTCTACTGGTTATTTTAATTAAAAAAAAAAGAAAAAGAAAATATTTTTTGGTTGTGAGAGTGGGTATTTAATGAATCTATAAAGTATGTTTATATACTGGCCACTCTTTGATGTTGAAAATCTAAAATGTATGTTTCCTCAACTCTGGTCTTCCCAAGGCAAGATTGATTTTTAATAGTGCAAGAGTCTGGAGATAGTTTTAAAATTAACAAAATGCAAGACTTCAGAAAAGTTAATAAAAAACAGCTCAATCTTGATGAGGTTGGCTAATATTCACAGAAATCAGCAAGAATAAGTCTATCTATTAAGTATTCTTTCACAATAAATCTATAATGGAACTAAAATGAAACACACCATTATGAGACAATAATTCTTACACAGCAGAGAGCTACAATACATTTGAAGGTAATCTTAATGTATTTATTAATTTAATCAATAAATGTGTATTTTATAGATTTAATTTTCTGGAACTATAACACAATAGCATCTTCATTAGCTATTAAAGGAAATGTGTGATGCTTTGGGTACTTTTAAAGGCATTTACCTCTCAGTAAATCACTGTTTAGCCATTCAAACAAATATTCCTAAAAGTCAAATATAAGTAAAAATAGGTCACAGGATAAATTTCATTGTTGACTCTACACTTAATAAAAATTAATTTTTAAGAAATCATGTCCAGTCAGGGCACATGCCTGGGTTGTGGGCCAGGTCCCCAGTATGGGGAGCACAAAAGGCAACCACACATTGATGTTTCTCTCCCTCTTTCTCCTTCCCTTCCCTTCTAAAAATAAATAAATATTTAAAAAATAAATTAGAAACTGTGTTTAAGAAATAGCAATGACTATAGAATGAGACTCTATAAAATTTCTTAATTCATTAGACTGCATGTCACTTTTCCACAACTGCATTTATACTTTATTGGTTAAAACTAACATTTTAAGAATCAACAAAACTATTTATTTCATGATAAAATACATACTAATGCACTCAGTTCATTAAAATATATTAGTTATATCTTTCAGTCTTGGGGGAAATTGGTTAGAAAATCAAAACTGGGTTTATTTCTATTTTTAGAGTATCAACTAGTTCTTCATAATCTATTACTCCAAATAAAAAATTGAGAAGTATGTGAAAACTGACTGCATGAACATTTTATTTCAATCATTAAACATAGAAGTGTGGATTTACAGCTTATGAAGTAATCATCTTTGGAAACACTGTAACTGGATAGGTCTGCAAATAACTAACTGGATATAAATATTCTTAATAACTCATCGAATATGCTTTGAAATGATAGTGATAGAATCTTTAAACTGTTATTGGTGAAGATATTTGATGACTAGTGTAAATGGTTTGAGTGGTTATTTCCTACCACTAAGGAAAAAAGAGAAAGAAAAATAAAAGTTAGGCCAGAACTTTCAGATACATTTTCAGTAGAAAAGCCCTTAGTGTTCATGATGAAATTTCATCTTCAGGAATCATTTCTAGATTCTAGGATAGAATAAACATGATTAAACTATCCCTTTCTTTTAAGAATCAAGATCATCCTTTAGCAACCAATTATATTCAAACACAAATTATTTTTTGGTTCTGTTTTCCTTTGGAACTTATGAAATATAAACATTGAAGTCATAAAAGCATAAAGGAATGAATGCATGGAAAAACTGGTCAAAATCATGCTCTAAATATCTCAATAAAATTACCCAAGTATGTTCCTAGCTGGTGTAGCTCAGTGGACTGAGCGCGGGCTGTGAACCAAAGGGTCGCAAGTTCGATTCCCAGTCAGGGCACATGCCTAGGTTGCGGGCCAGGTCCCCAGTGGGGGCCACGTGAGAGGCAACCACACGTTGATGTTTCTCTCTTTCTCCCTCCCATCCCTTCTCTAAAAGTAAATAAATAAAATCTTTAAAAAAAAATTACCCAAGTCGTTGCTAAACTAAAACATCGATGATGCCGGACATCGCAGGAATTAATTCTGGTGAACTGAATATACTTCGTAAAAGACGTTAGGAATCAATGGTCTTTTTTAAGTGGAAAACAAGAATTTTGATCTTGTTTTCCATTCAACTGATGATAGAGATCACCAGGTTAATAACAGAAATCTGCTAAGAAGGCAGACTTGCCTCTAATTGGAAGGCGCTGAAGGGTCAAGCGGGAGTCCCTACTTCTCTAGGAGTGACTCTTCTCCCAGAACCGCATTAGAGCCGAGGTAAGTGAATGTGAGGAAGAACTACTCTGCCTCAGAGAGGACATTAGTTACATGTTTATTTTCAGCTGCACAATATTAAGATAAACAAAATATTATGCAAACCCATTAGACACCGTGACACCATAGACCAAGAATAGTTGACACTAGAGGGGAGGGGCCGGGCAGGGGAGAGCAATGGGGGAAATGGGGATGACTGTCATTGAACAATATAAAATTTAAAAAAATAAATTACCAATTAAAATGTGAAAAAAAAGTTGAGTCAATATTACTTCTTATATAGACAGAGAACTTTATCCAAAAAGACAAAAATAAATCAAACATAAATGATATCTTTTTAAGAACATATTTTGTTTTCCTGTTTGCCTTTTAAAGTATCCTTGTCTCATGTCACTTTATGCACAAAAACATTTTAAAGTAGACATGGTTTTCCCCAGGTGAGAGATGAGGAAAATAAAAAAAAAGTGGTCAAGGATTCCCACAGGGGTCACATTAAGGAGGTAGAACTACAGATGAAATGGGGGACGGGATGCCAGATCCACCTCACTCCACCTTTTCAAAATAACCCACTGCTCAGAGGTGAAGAGAAAAACATTAATGATCTTAAAAGAGTACCCCATTATTCAAAAGCCATATCCATAGCTAAGCTCCTCTGTGATGCTTGTAAATAAAATATAATTTTGTGCCAAACTTG
This sequence comes from Micronycteris hirsuta, assembly GCA_004026765.1. Classification (NCBI taxonomy): domain Eukaryota; kingdom Metazoa; phylum Chordata; class Mammalia; order Chiroptera; family Phyllostomidae; genus Micronycteris; species Micronycteris hirsuta. Next base: position 50,526 of record PVJI01009407.1, on the reverse strand, counting down.
CACAGATTGGTAGTATATTTCTGTCTGTGTCTGAACTTTTAATACAAATAACCAATTCTCTAAATTACTAAAATTTTATACACTTATTCTCATCAGTAATTGATCATTCTAGAGATAATATTTAAAAACTCAAAATAACAGGAAATACAGGAAATGGAAGCATAGGTTCATAAGAAGAAATCAAAGTTCTGAAGTCCTACCAGTGGAGTTCTTTGCACTTGCAGAGAGAAACACACAGGGAACAATCTGAAAGAAATTCCACTTGTTTGGGAAGAACACAGACATCTAGGCTAATTTTATATATGCATGTGTGTACAAAATACACACCTGTTTGCATGCACATGCATACGCTCCTGTAGAGTTCCAATGATTTCTTCTAACTTGGGGACTGATTTACTTAACTATAACATAGCAATCCTTTTGTATGAAAAAAATCAAGAGGTACTGTGTTTTATAAAAATGCACATTGCCACTATAATGTTGAGTTTATTAAAAGAAAGTGTCTCAGGAGGCTGGAAGCACATGTTATTTGATTAAGAATAAATGAAATCAGTCACAAATGGCATCATGCCTCTTTCATTTGGAAAACATTAGTAAAGCAATGTAGGTTTAAAATAAATACCTTCTCCATCCACCCCAAAATGGGGATGCACACACACACACATACAATGAGCAAGTTCACTACAATAGAACTCCAGAGGGGAAAATGTAAAAGATTTGAGGAGTAGGACTCCATTGATAAATTACTTTCTTGGGGAAGTGAAAACTACCTCTTGCATCAAACTGAAAAAAAAACAACAACAACAACACTAAAACTTTGCAATTTTATGACCCAAATCTGCAATTATCTTTCATACTTCCTCAAGATGTTATCAGTGACCCTTACAAGCAGAAAAATTATTGATTGGGCATCCATGTCCATAAATGCAAGTACTAAATATTTCCAGAGAAAATCTTAGAGAATACAAGTTCTCAGAGAAGAGAAAGTGTTAGAAATAAAAGAAATAGCTGTAGGATAGTGTCTTACTAATATTTTTGGCTTCGGTGTGTGGGGACTCCAGAATCCTCCACCATGTAAGCACGACATAACAAAACAGCATCCATAATATCAACCAAACTTATTAAAACATTCAAAATTTGTCATTTTAATGGACATTTGTGTTAAGTCTGATAATGGGAGATATCTAGTGGCTGCTAGAATTATAAATGTGAAAAACTTATCATTTAAGAAAAGCTCTGTTTATGGGAGATTTGCCATTATTTTTAAAAATTTGTTCAGATTTTATTTTTCACTTTCCACATGGTTTCCGGAGCCCAAAGGTTTCTACACTAGAGTCACATACCACGCTGCCTCAGGGCGAACTCTTCTCATTGAACAACCCATCAACCCCCATTACAAGGATGTTTTTTAATTTAAAAATATATATAAAATAGCTATGCCTACGAAGTAGTAAGAATTAATTTTCTAGTTCGAGACGCCCTTACTAGTTCTCGAAGTGTCCTTTACCTATTAAGGTCTGTGACCTTAACAACAGGAGTGTTTTAGGGCACTGCTGATAATGCCATCACCTTACATACTTCGTTGGGGTGATGCATCCCTCCCTCTACCTCTCTCCCCCTCCCCATTTCTCCTCTCACCTTGGCCCAGCTTGTGATTTCCGTAACACTGTTAAACATTAAAATCAATGGAAGTTGACATTTAAATGAAGTCATGCACGTTACACACGTCGATGGAGTTAAAAACCTTCATGAATGTGAATATCGAGAAGTTATGCATCATCGCAGAACCATCTGAAAATACACATACTCCATCGCTTGAAACCGAGAAAAAGGATCCCCGGAGGGGTCAAACACAGGTTATCTGATTGTCAATAAAATCTAGACATTCAGTCCTTACCTGCTTCACTGCATGGCGACAAACCCCTCTCTCTACAAGGCACACCAAAGGAAAAGTCCCGCAAACCCGAATCCTCTGCCTTCCAAGCTGCCGTGACAGCTTTATACCCTGCTGCTTTTTTCTTGGCTTCCGTACATCTGAATGGCTAGAATACTTGTAAGCGATGGTAGGGTTATTTAGCAACCCCAGTCGCCTCTTCCTCCTCGCAAGCCTCGGGTTGGCGGCTCACACAGCTGGAACATTGCTTCTCCTCTCCGGACCGAGAGCCTGCCCAGCGTTTCCCTGCCGGGTTCCCATTGGACGGAGGTCCCTGCTCCAAGGGGCTGACCACGTTCTCGACCTGGTGCCAAGGAAAATGCTCTCCGGTTCAACTCTTGGGGACTAGGAGAATGGGCATCGGAGCCGGAAACCCGGAGCCGCCGCTTGGCTGCCGAACCAGCAGTAACCAGCGGCCAGAAGGCACCACCCCCTCTCGGGTGGACGCCCGAGGCCCCGGCTCCAGTCCCAGATGCGCCTGCCTCCCACCCCGCCGCCAGGAGAAGGGAAACAGAAGGATGAAAGCCCAACTGGAAAGTGGTTATCATATAAGCCCAAGGGCTCCCAAACCTCACTCTTGGCTTTGAACTTCAACCTCAGGGTCCAAGCTCCGGCTCAAAGTTGAAATCAACTCCCCCATCCCACAGCCCTCCAGATTGCTGCCAGCTGGAGAAGGGAGGGGGGGATGGTCAGCGGTACTTTAACCCAGAGCCTGAGAAGTCACTTAGGATCCTCAAGCCAACCAAGCAAGTCGGCGGACGGCGGCGATTCGGGCTTACAGAAGCAGGCAGGCTAAGGAGCCCTCATGAATTAGTCTTAGGGATAGCTCATTAAAAATTAATTAATTAATTAACACAAGCACAGAAAGGGCTTTGATAAGAGATGCCCCAGCTCCCAAGTCTGCTCTCTGGCACTGCAACGAGGTTCTTGCTCAAGTGCAGCCAGAGGAAGGCTGGAAATGGAGCGTTCAGCAAGGATGAACCCCCCCTGGCGCCCCTGGCGCGCCCGGCGCTCCGGGGCTGCAAAAGCCCACAGCAGGCAGCGTTCGTCGCAGGGCTGAGTGTGGAGCCTGCGCCAGCGGGTCGGAGCGAGGGGCACAGTCCCCACCCACGCGGGTCACTCCCACCCCCAGCACCAAGCCCAGGGGCCAGCCAGTCAACTGGGCACCTGGACCTCCGCGCTCCCTGAGCCCAGGTGGCTTAGGCGTTGCCAGGGGCTGCAGACAATCTCCAGACACACAGCCTGTTGCTGGTCCTCGGGTTACAACGTCTTTGGCTGCGGGAGCCTCTCAGATGGGCATGCCCCCTCCCCAGGCCTGAGAGTGAGGTGATAATCCAGCAAAACGCACTTACCCAAATGCCACACGCTTGCGCCTTTCTGGAGAAGACTAGCTGAGGACGAAGGGATCTGACTGCACCGAAAGTTGGTCCCCCCTCCCTCCACCCTGCGCAACAGCAGCCGTCCTCCAAAGAGGAGGTTTGAACGGGCGAATTGCGCTAAGCCCTGGTTTCTTCGACTGAAGTCAGCGGCGCTGGTGGCACTTGTCAGGACAGACGGACGACCAGGCAGGGAAGGGGACGAGGCAGAAACTAGTGCGGGGTGAGGGGCACCAGGTGGGGCGGGCGGTCTCAGCCCCGTTCTCCGGGTGGCCGCCCAGGGGAAAGCCCTCGGATCCCGAGGCTGGGGGATGGGCTGAGGCTGAAAGCTAACAGGGTTTCTGAATTTAAAAAGCATTACTTGGGTTGTCGCGTCAGCCATCAATGACGACGGGAATAGTTCTTTCCGAGAATTTCGTATACAGAGAAGGAAATAAAAAAAGCTTGAACAATAGGTTCTCATCTCCATTCATCCCAATACAGAGAAATGTTGCAGAAACCAGAAACTTGTTCTTATGGGGGGGGGGAGGAGTCTCAGAGGAAAACCCTTAAAGCTCAATATTCCTTAGAGATTACTGATACATGTGAGTTTGGCCTTTAAGGAATACGATGTCTTTATCATTATGTGAAGTTAAAGCTAAGATTTAAAATGTTTCCCAACATACTTAAAGGGGAAGTGATCATCCTAACTGTCAGTTAAGCCCACAAAAAAAATGTTCATGAAAGCAAAAAACATTGACATAGTAACATACTTATTAAAAATTGAGTCTTGGGGTTGAACATGCATGGAGTGAGGCAATTACATTTTTCATATAAAGTCTGTCCCTGAATTTCAATGTATCAGAATCGAGATCATCAATGCTTTCTTCAGATAGTGCTTCGCCTCTGGAGCGAGCACTCTGTGCAATTAAGTGCTCACCAGCTAAATTCACAAAATCAGAAACGTGCTCTCAGACATGACGCCTCCATTGAAATACAATGCCCAAAATAACGTGTCCCTGATGTGGGATGTTGTCAGGGGGGGAAATGGTGCACTGAAAACTCACACTCCCCCCCAGACCATGGCTTTCGGTGCTCACCGTTCTGCTAACCCATAAAAACACACTGATACAAGTCCTCCCTCAGTCACCTACTGGCCGGCAATGACCAACACTGGCCCGAAGAGCCTTCTGATGACCAGAGGCCAGCGAGTTTTCCCAGACCCTGGGGTTGTCAGAAGGTCTCTTCTGATCTCTCACTCTTAGATAAGCATACAATTTGACCTTTCAAATGGTACCAGAGTGTGTGCCAGGAAGCACTACTGAGGGGGGTACTGTTTCCTACGGCCTGTGATACACACGACAGAAATAAGCGCAGAATTTACAAGATGACGAGGTGATTCACTCCATGGCGCGGATCTCAGTGCAACAGCAACTGACATACTAATTAAACACGGTCACATAGAGCTTCGAGTTCTGAAAGTCACAGACATGTTTTTAAAAAGTGGCACTTTGGAAGCAAGCCTAGCCCATTAAAAACAACAGCAGCCATAAGTTTATAATAACGTGGAAAGAGCACAACTTACCAGAGGACATTTCAGGAAGAGAGATGACAGAGAGAGAAAATACGTCCAGAATTCAAACGGAGACTCCATGATCTCCCCAATCAAGGTAAAGTGAGGAGCTGCAGGGTGGTGGGACTTTGAAATAACCAGCGGTTTCTGGTGGCAAGTAACCAAGTAAAAAAAAAAAAAAAAAAAAAAAAAAAAAAAAAAAAAAAAAAAAAAAAAAAAAAAAAAAAAAAAAAACAGTTACACCAAGAGCCAAGAACCCCGGAGGAAGGAAAGCAAAATGTGGAAGAGGTGCCTTTTATTTGGGGGTGGGGGCGGAAGGGGACTTATATATGATGATCCTTAGGTGGTCAAAATGCAAATTGGCGGACAGTGGGGGGAAGCGGAAGCCCTGCGACCCCGGAGGACAGGAGGTGGAACACAGATCAATCTGCAAAGAGGAGTAAAGGACGCGCTGAAGACAAGGAGAGCGAGAGGGAACTAGGGAGCGAGGCTGTAGTCATCGGAGAGATGGAGCGGCAGGGAGGACTGAGGCTGCTGGGAAGCGTCCAATGAGAATTCGCGGGGGCACAGTCTCGGAAATCGCGCTCTGATCTCCCCACTCTCCGCGCCTGACGAGCTACCTGCGTCGGGAACATCATGATTAGGATTAATAGTATTCCATCGGTGCCTTTCACTAGGGTTTCCCTTGAATCCTCTCGCTCCCTGCAACTGTGGGGGGCGTAGCGAAGAAGCCCTGCACCGCCAGCCGCCCCCACCCCGCCCCGCTCCCCCCATGAACGACTGTGGTCACTTTAGGATGATCAAATCACCAGCATCTGGGGGGCGGGAGGCGATCACGGGGCTGAAGATGCGACTGAGGCCGTCACCCCGGCGCTGTCGGGGGCGCTGCGCCCGAGGTTCAGGCCAGGGGACGTGGTACAGTGGTTAGAAGCGCAGCGGTGGCGGCGGGAGCTCTCCCGGGTCCTGATTTCCCCCACGAACCTGCTGCCGGAGACTCAAGGAACCGACTTCTATCCGAAACCTCAGCTTCAGCTGGCTTTAGAAGCTGGGGCTTTGGAGGTTCTGGGGACCATCCCTGGGGAGCAGGTGGCAGGCCCGGAGGCCCCGCGTCCCCATCTGATTCCTGCACAGCTACCCAGGGTGAGTGCGCTACGCAGGGCTTTGCTGCAGAATGCATTCTTTGGCCATTTTCGGATCCTGCTACCTCACGAAGGATCGCCTGATCGATCAGGTAAGATTTGGATTCCTTCTCCCCTTTCCTCTCCACGGTCACGTTCCTTCTCCAAGACCAAATCCCAAATCTCTGTCTCTGCCTCTCAATTCGGGAACTTCCCTTTCCTCTCTGAAACCTACCTCCCCTGGGAAATGGCTTGTGTGACTGAGGGGCCGGTGATTCTCCTGGGAGAGGGGGACGATTTCTATTTGGGCGGTGAAATCCCCTGGCCATGCCAGACCTTCCGTGGGGCACCTCCCTCCCTCCCTGGGCTCACCCCGAGCCACGATGTGGATAAAGAGTGCTGCGGGAGTCTTCTGCCCTCGGCTCTATCTTCCTCTGGACCCCGGAGCAAGC
>PVJI01009407.1:0-43995 GCA_004026765.1 Micronycteris hirsuta | reverse complement strand
CCCTTTCCCTCCCTCCGGGGACAGCAGTCCTCAGTATGGGTGAATTTGAAGCAGGGGGTTGTCAGAGGGTGACAGGAGGGCTTTAAGGCCCTTCCTTTCCCACGTTCAAAACTGGAACACAGGTAAAGCTGATCTCTGTTTGCTCTGCCAGAGGGATATGTAAACACCTCCCTTATTTCTTACTAATTCTCTTTCCTCTCTGAAAATAACTGTTTCCAGTAGTAGCCCCATGTCTATGCTTTTGGGGTATCTTGGCCATATTCAAAAATAAAATATTCTTTCAGTTCCAGAAATGTGTATACACACACACATACACACATATACACACATATATACATGTATATATATATTTCACCAACTAAGTTCAAGCTATAGCAACCTCCTACTAATGTGTGCATCTTGATTCAACTTCTTGTACAAATCTGCACAAGTGATTAGTGCGTTGTGATGAGACCCATAGTTTCGTAAGGGCCTCTGGTTTCCACGTCTTCAGCAATCCCAGGCCGTGCATGCCCATCCCGTGAAGAGTGGGTAGGTGTACCAGCGGGAAGAGGCCAAACAGCTCTTGATAGTGCTTACTTATGGGCACTGAGTGTAGAATAACACATTCTGCAAATGCACTGAACATGCTTGCCAAGTGTAAGCTAACCATTTGGCATGCGAGCATTGAAAGGGGGCTTGCTCCAAGAGAAATCACCACAATTTTGAGTTACAGCATATATTTACTGGTGAAAGAGTCATTTCAAATTCTACCCTCTATTATTGTCAGTCCCTCCACTGTTAACACTTCACCTGCCAAAATTTAATGATAAAGAAAAAGCTAACAGCCCACAGTTTATTCCTGAAGCAAACAGGATGGCCTTAACTTCATTAGAAATATTGGATATTAAAATTTCATTGACTAGAATAAACTTCATCTCATATAATCAATTTTTCAGAAATCAGTAGTATGAAATCCCAAGAGACAGCTAAGTGGCATATTACAACAGCAAGGCAAGTGCGCATGTGCACAAGTATCTACTGATATTATTATTGTCAAAACTGGGCTGGGGGGGGTTGTTCAGTAAGGACTTGTTTGTGTAACTTTTTTCTTTCTCTCCTTAGGCTATATCCCAGCCCTAATGATGTTGTAGAGTCAAAGTTTTTCTTTAGTCGTTCACTTTACCAAAAGGATGATTTCTGTGTTTTGCTGAAGGATCTGACATCCACATAAGAAAGATGAATATCCTAAATAACACCCACTATGAATACAGCCTAACAATTGTGACGGAGAGAGAACACACTTTCCATATAAATCCTCAATGTGCTGCCCAAACTTACTTGCCTAATTCGCTATTCAAAGAAATACAATTGTTTTGTTGAGGACCCAGCTTGACTTAAATTACAAAACATAACATTCAATTTTTTAAAATTCTCATATCAAATAAATGGGAGGTTGCTATTCTTTAAAATACTTGAAGAAAAAAAAAGTACAGGATAAAAAAATAATGTTGGGCCCCATGGTTTCTTAACTTCAAAACAGCTTACAACACTGAGTTTATTAGGTAAGTTAAGTGTGTGAGCATTATATTAAATCATATGGTTACAATTGATGGACCTCAAAAGACAGCTGTGGGCTTTAAACCTCCTGGCTGGCTTGTACCTTAAGTGCAAATCTGGTTTTCACTTAGAACTTTCTCAGAAGTTACATATTTTAATTTTACATGGAGCACGTCCTCGCCTGCATTGTTGGAGAGTATTGGTATTTTAGCACATTTTGCATGATTGGTGATGTTCTTGTTTGCTACCCTGACTCTTTGTTCTCGTAAGTGTAAGCAAACCACCTAATGTATTTCTTACCCTCAATCCACTAAAATCCCCAATCTAAGCGATGTTCAAGATACATTTTTATATATATATATGGTATTAGAGAAAGTGTGAGGCAAATGCTGGTGAAGCAAAAGGTCAATATGTTTTAGATTACTTTAACCTTAAATCCAATTTATAGCAAAAAAAATGGGTTATAGTATGATTAAGTATATTTAAACTGTCCCTTGTATACAAGGGACAGTTTAATTGCCCTCATTCAAATCTTTAAATTTATTTATTTTAATCTCTGCTATGTGTTTATTTTGGTTTTAGAACTTTCTCTTTGAAAGTGTCTAAAGTTCCTTAAATTCCAAAGAGTGCAAGCATTTTCATGCCTTACTTACTTACTTACTTCATGCCATAAGACCAATATGCTGCTAAATACAATGAGCCAACATATTTGAATCTCAAGAAAGTATGTCAAAACTTAAAGGGATTTTAAACACCCCTAGTCTAACTCCTTCATTAAGTGCACAGTGAAATCATACATGAACTAGTAACTCAAGGAACTTTAAATGTAGTTTCCCTACATTCTTAGTTGGTTTTCATTCTAAACCAATTAAATTATGTTAGTAGCTGCTGAGACAGGTATGCTGGAGACTGGGACAGGGAACAATGAAAGAAGGAGCAGTTAATACAAAGATGTATAAAATGCAGTCCTCTTCTTATTCTATTGATCACTAATACCTTTTATTGCAGAAAGTTCTTATTTCCCTGCTATGGTTTATCCTCCCCAGCTTCCCCCACTCCCACCCTCAATGACTGTGGAACATTTCATCCCATAATTTTACTTTCTCAGAAAACAGCCTGTTCCTTTTGTGCATGCAATGGGTGGTTCTCCGGAATTCCCTCCAGCCCCTGACTAAACAACCTTAAACTAGATAATTCCACCCACGTGCCATCTCATACTCCATGAGGTCACCCCTATGTTCTATTTTTTTTAATTCCCAGTCAATATAAAAAAAATAAGAGTGTAGTGAGAGGAAAGCCATCATCTCAAAATAAGACCCTGATTTATGTGTGAAATCACACACACACACACACACACACACACACACACGCACACACACTATGAAGTAAATGCAGAGCCGAAGACACTATGTGATGAAAACATAAAAAAAAAAAAAATCTATGCACCATTAAAGAAAAAAGAGCTTTCTTAATTAGGAGGAAAGCTGTAAGACTTGAACCACTCAGGAGTGTTCAATTTTCTGGAGTGGTTGAAGCCATATCAGTCGTCTTCATTCTTTTAGATGCATCAAAATTTGAGCATTACAAGCAATCTATTTTTTTAAATGACAACCTTAAAGATAAATATCAACAATACAATTCATTGACAGTTATCATCACTACCTAGATTTAAAAAGACAAGATTATAATTATAGATCCTATAATGTGCCCTTATAAAATTAAACTTTTGCATTCATCTGAAATACTGAAAAAGATGGAACACATATGAGAAATTAATATTGGTTGTTTTATGTTTGATGGGTTGACAACAAAATCCACACTATTCAAAGCCTATTTGTTCATGAATACAAGTTTCTAATTATTAAAGAGAAAGATTCATAGAATATTTAAGAGCCTGCTCTAGATCTGTTTCATTAAATAGATTATCTCAATATCAACAGTGCCATTTGGTTATAAACATTTCATAAATGAAATAACAGTCTCAAAGAGCTTAATTAATTTCCCAAAAGTCACAGACTAAGTGGAAGATTCAGAACTGGAAAGGAGTTTTTTAGACTCCAAAGCCCAGGTGGGTTCCCCTTCACCCTTCTATCACGTATATAAAAACATGGGAAGAGCAGCATTCTGGGAGCTTCCAGTGAGGAGCTTTCACGTTGCTGCACGTGTTTCTGTAGGACTGGAGAGGTCTTCACGTGCCTAAAATGGAATTTGGAACCCGACCTGTTTTCAAGGACATGCCGCCTACTGCCAGCGCCATGACGAAGGAAGCATGTCTGTGTTTTTTAATAGTATTCATCCTTGACTTGCTGACTTTGTATCCCTGCCATCTATATGGGTCCCTACATGGAGGAGGGGATCAATGAGAATTTATCCAATGCTTAAAATTAAGTACTTCACCAAACTTTCCCTCTTCAGTGTTCTAACAGACTTACTGTATTTAATTTTTACCCAACATTTAGAAATACTGTTACTAAATGACAGCATTTTTTACAATATTTTCAGAATATTTTACATATACCTGACTTATTAAGATGATGTTAAAGATGATGATCCTTTGCTATTTCATGGGACTTTATATTTTTATGAAAACATTATCATCCAACACATTAATTTAATCTTCTATCCATTTTGTTTCTTCAAAAATGAGAGAAATGTGGTATAAGGATTTTGAAGCATGATTATTCATTAATACAAAAAAATAATTGAGTTCTGTTTATTCACCACATTGTATTTCCTAATTTGCTGGAGGAAAAAAGAAATATAATGAAAATATCAGATTATTTGTTATTTTACTAACAAACTATTTATGTAAATGTAAACTCTTCATCTGTCAACTTTTGCAAGTCAAATATATTAAAAGAACAGCAGAATGTTTCTAATATTATGACATAAATTACAAACTATCAATTTATACAACATTTGACTATTCAGAGTTTTCAGAATTAAGATTTTGACATCAAGAATAATGATTATTTTCTAAATTATTTGTACTACCAAAGTCTGTTCATGAGTGTAGTGACCAAAATATATTCCCTGGCATAATGGTTACATGCATTGATATATTATCAACTGACATGCATAAACTTGCACAACATTTGAAGTAATCTGCAAAGTAATAATTTTGAAAACATTCAAAGAAGTGATCGGGTATACTTCCTTATAATCCTCTCTTGTCTTGAGTATCTGAATTTCAATGGCTACTGAATGTGGTAGATGCTAGGAATATCCACCAAAATATCCACATTCTAATTCCCAGAGTGTGAGACTAGGTTACCTTGTATGGACAAAGGGACTCTACAGATTTCATACTGTTAAGGACTTTTAAAGATTTTTTATTTATTATTTATTTTTAGAGAGAGGGGAAGGGAGGGAGACAGAGAGGGAGAGAAACAGCAATGTATGGTTGCCTCTCACATGGCCCTCACTGGGGACCTGGCCCGCAACCCAGGCATGTGCCCTGACGGGGCATCGAACCAGGATCCTCTGGTTCCCAGCCCGCGCTCAATTCACTGAGCTACACCAGCCAGGGCAATACTGTTAAGGACTTTGAGCTACAGAGAGCAGCCTAGATTACCCCTTGCAGGACTTTTGGTTCACACCAAAATGTCCTTAACAATTTGACCCTACCCCAAATGTCCACTCTTAGAAAATATCCTTGGTTTCAAAGAGTCCATAATGCTTACTTTTACTTCTGGTCTACAGGAATCATACCTAAAAACTGCCATCATACTTCATTGGTCCAATATTGCATGTGGGCTGAATTGCCAATAATAATCTTTCTTGCTTCAGTCACCCAGTGAGTTATGGTTCCTGGGGAGAGGTGGATTGGTCAGCATGGACCAAATGTCTGCTAATCAGATTAACTGTGTCTGCCTAATGCAAATCCTACCAGAGGAAAGGACAGATTCAGAGAAAGACTTGATGACAGAAGCAGATGTAGTAGTAGGGGACCGTAAGCCAAGGAAGCTGGAACAGGGAAGGAAACTGATTCTTCCCTAAAACTTCCAGAAGCAATGAAACCCTGCTGACCCACTTTAGACTTCTGATCTCCAGAACTTAATTGAGTTATTAAATGTGTGTTGTTTCAAGACACTATGTGCCTGTGCTAATGCATAATAGCAGCAATAGAATAGAACTAGTCATGCAAAGAGTACAAAAATCGATAGTATGCTCTTTCCTCTTTAGGAACTTTATGACTTAACAGCAAACTCTAGCCTCGCGGTCATTACCTTTCTCCAGGTATTTTCATCAAGATGAAACTTGATTTCATTAAAAACCAAGTTGATTCTTCCAACTGGGTTCCATAGGGAATGGATAGGAATTGGGATTGGGAGAACTAAGCATAGCACTAGTTTCCACACATACACTAACAATTGAAAAAACTTATACTATTACACAGTTATATTCATTGAAATTGTACTACTTAACACAGAGTCTGATACATATCAGCACCCAATACATTCTGGTTTTGTTATAACTAATACTGATTTAGATGCAAGGAACTGAATACTGCTCATTACATTTGAATATTATACAAAAATATGTGGTATGAAGAGAAGACACTACATGCAATAAGATTAAATACAGAATTCAATGAAAATCAGAAAAGTATTAAAAGCAATTGAAGATTTAAAATGAGACCATAAGAACAAGACTGACGAGGAGTGGAAGGATGTTTATTTTCACGGGAAGATTGATATGAAGCAATCTGATCATTTTTTCCTTGTATTTCGTAGAGTATTGCAATCAAGAGGCTGAACATTTACTTAATTAGGATGCATCATTAATTTTAGTGTCTCATGAACTCCAAAGGCCTTTTGCCCCTTTTAATGAAAATGAAAAGAAACTGAGTTACTTGATTGCCGATTCTCCTGGTATCTCTAAATCCCTCTAAATCTCTCGTACTTCCAATTCCAAAGAAATGAATACACTGCACGGGGAGGAAAAACAATCCTTCACATTGATCATGGACTTTGCCTCTGAGGACAAACTAGGAACTTACAGACAAAAGCAATTTTAAAAGACTATATAAAATGAATTCATTTCATATTTATGGAAGGAGACCAGGCCTAAAAGTCAATTCAACAGATATTTATTGTGCATTTATTCAACAATCATTTACGGATAGTATTACATATGAGAAGCAAAGTTCTAAGTGTTATAAGAATATAAAAATAAGTAAGCTACAATCTTTATATCCTAGTAAGACGGCAAGGGAAGTATACTGATAAATATAAAGGTCTTTTTGAGTCCATCCTACACTATATTCACATCATCAGTCATCCTTGTATTAGGAAAAAAAACAAATTTATGGATTGTCATCTGTGGGCCAAGCACTGCTTAGGATAAGATGTCGAATGAACAACCGAAGTCAAGCATCTTACAACAAAGAAAATAATAAACCTAGAGTTGAGTAATTGCCGGTGTCTTAGCCTAGGCATAGATCTCTTCAGCAACACAGCCCGCGAGCTTTACTTATTTATATTATGTAGCAGCTTCTGGAAGCAGGTAAGTGTGTCACCTCTAGCCTGGGTTTTTTGGCAGGAGAACTTTGCGTAGCCTTTCCAGGCAATAGTTAGAGCATCCTTGAGTTAATAAAAATCTTCCCAGAGAACTCACACATCTGCTTAAATGATGCACTGTTGTTCCTTTTTTTCTTAAATTTTATTGAGATGACATTAGTCAATAAGATTACACAGGTTTTAAGTTCCTGTGAGTTGCAAATAAGTTTCCCATAAATAAGCAATAGAAACAACAGTGTAGAACATTAGAAACAACAGTACAGAACAACAGAACATGTATCCCATGAGTTCTTCTGGGTCCCCGATATGTACAACTGGTCATGCAATACTTCCTATTAGAAGAATGTCACAAAGCATTCTAAGCCAATAAACTCACAACTGAACTCACCATCTTTTTCTCAAACCCTACTCCTTTTCCAGTGAATGGTCCCCAATCTCAGTGAATGGTCCCACCATCCATCCAACTGTGTCATCCCTGAATTACTTTTGTACTCTTCCTCCACATTCGATCATCAGCAAATGCCTAGGGCATTGTAAAGAACTCATTCTGACCAACCCTCTCCCGCTGCCCCACCCTGACCCTTGCCCCACTGTCATTATTTCTCATTTGGACTATGGGACGCGCCTCTTCAGGGCATCTAACCTGGATTCTCCAGAACACAGTTGGAGTCACATTTTCAAAACCCATATAATGGTGTCATCCCCAATCCCCGCCCCTCCCCTACCCAGTTATGATTCTTTGCCCTTAGAATGCTTCTCACTGTTCTCAGGATCCATTCCCACTTCCCCAGTTTGGCTTACTAGCTGATGATCTGGCCTCAACCAAAGTCTGCATCTTCAAGTTGCACAAAACCCTTCTTTATCCTCTACAATCAAGACACTACTTTAAGTCGTTCCCTGCTGCCTGCTATGCTCCCACGTGCTTCCTGTCTTGTATACATGCTGTGTGTCTGCCTAGAACACGTGCCCTTTTCGTCTACGGTGGCTCGGCTTCTACTCAACCAACCTACCACAGACCAGGGGGGCCTTTGCCACCTCTGCCTCAGCAGCACCCCACCATAGGTCTAACACTTGCAGGTGGGCTGCGATGCTGCCTAATCACTGATAACTCTCTCCGAAAATGAATTAGGTTTTCAACTCAATATAAACTTGTAATTACTTAGCTTCCCTTAGATGTTAATTCTCTAATATCAAAGAGCAGTGAACCCATGGGAAAGCATGGTATCGTCAGGTAATCCTGTCAGCCTTCCTGATGTTTTAATAAAAATACTTTATCATGAAATAAGAATTAAATGCCCTTCAAATATTTATAAACACTGAAAGGGAAAGAAATGGCAAGGCGCAACACACTATTGCGGTTTGGGCAATTCTAAGTGACCAAATTCACCAAAAAAAAAAAAAAAGGTAACAACAACAACAAAACCTCGTTTTCTCCAAGAAAGTGATGTAGCTTATTCTTACACATGATGGTGAAACCGGCCCCTCCGCAAACAAGGGAAAGTGGTAGTGCACCAGGGTCAGGCCTGGGGGAAGAGCGGTCTGGGGCAAACTCAGAGGTAAGAGCAGTAGCAGGTGTGCAGGGCCCACAGCTGCCCAGCACACTCCCTGAACCTAACAGGAATCGCCCTGGCACTCCAGGAGAGGGATGCTAATCCTCCAGCCCAGGATCCTCTCAGCTGCATGTGATAAAGTGGCCCTCCCAGCAGGACCAGGCTCAAGACACCACAGTGACTTAGCAGGGCATGATCCCGGCTCTGCTCTGTCCGGCCAATGCAGCACTTGTGGGTGGGAGGTACCAGCCTCCCGCTGACAGCCTCAAGGCCTCCTCAACTCGGCTCTGCACCAGAAGGATGCTGAAGCACTGGACTGTGATAGCTTCCTCTGGGGCTCTGCCTGAGCCAAGACTTCTCTTCTGGGAGGTCGGCTTCTGGGAGATGAGTTTTGGTCAAGTAAACTCTAACCTTTCACTGAAACAGTTACAAACAAACAGTTCAAAGGAATTCTAATGACCCCAGTAATCCTTAAGTCTTTTCAATAGTATTTATGATGTCAACAGACCTGACATAGTTCTATTTTCTCTTCGGCTCCCTCCCCACCATCCTAGTATTTTCCTGTACTCCTATATGCTTCCCTATTGTTCTACGTCCTTGTATGAAAGATCTGAACACAGTTTAAATTCCTCACCAACCTTCGTTTCTCACCCAAAGGGACTCTGCCCTTATTTATCGTCTTCAGAATCAGACATTTGGCATATATGAAATAAGTATGTTCACAATTGTCCCAGGAATGTGGAGATAACATTACCATTTGTCTCAAGAAACAGGTGCATTTTCCTCTGGATTTGGGGGTTTTGAAAATATATAAAGATCTTGATTTTACTAATGCTCTAAACATTCAAAGAAAAATTCTTACTCTAGTGCTAGATATTTATATATACCATATATATTTTTTCAATAACAAATTATGTACACTTTCTTCCTGAGTATTTTAATTAGGATTATACTACTTCAATGTATAAATCTAAGCCTTTTAGTGAATATTGCATTCCCATTAAATCCCAAGTAGCAAATAACACAAAACTTAAAATTCTCAATTGTACCTCATCAAGTTTGGAAGCAATTTTGAATGAATGACTTGAAGATGCTGTTCCTTGGGAAGTGGTAGAAGATAAAGTTCATGCAAGTCTAAAAACTTATTAAGAATAATTTCAATTATGAGAAAACCAAAAGTTGTCTGGCAGATTAATTAATTCCCTTTAATATAGCTTCAGGATGTTAAATGATTCTAATATAAATTATCTGTATTTCACATACATGTAAACTAATACCTGAAGTTTATCCACATATTTGTAAAATACTTGTTGAAACAAAAAAGGTTTCTACAGAGATTTCAGATTCCACAAAAATACTTTTCTGTTACTACAAACTACAGAATTCCACATCTAAAAATTGTTCTATAAAACTACTTACATTCACAATATTATTAAAGCTACTTGTGATTTATTACTGCTTTCACTCCATTTTCTTGTCTCTGTTAAAAATCATCGTTATTAATTCTATTTTTAAAATCTGGTGGTAATTTTATTATTCAAAACCCTAAGGATTCAGATTTATTTCTATATCTCTTATAAAGTTATCTGAGGATACTGACCTTTATATTTTTGGTTACAATCATAACATTTTTCTAGTTATTGACATTCACCTATTTTCTATTGATCTCTTAAAGCTATAGGAAGCTTATTTCCAAATTATTTCAAAAGTATTTTCTATTTCCTCCCCACAGTGCCTCTCAATTTTTCGCTCTACATTTCATGAAATATATTCTGATGCACGTTCATGTAACAGAATGTGCCTTACTGATGGTTGACCCCAGAGTCACCTGTCACTCTTGATTCTGCTCAATTTAACACCGGTCCTGAACACAGTCAAGCACAAGGTTCTTATCACTCCGCTTCATGGGGTAGCGCTGACTTCTCATCTTGCATCTTATTTCTCCAATCATCCTTTTCTGCCCATGCAGTAAAGGCACTTTCTACCATTCCTAATACGCCACACGGGTAGGTAATTAATGGCGAGGGCTGGTGGAAGCAGCATGGGGCTCATACCCGCTGCTGAGTCTCCCGAACTCACAGTCCACACAGGTCTGATAGTAGTTGGTACACAGGGAGCATTATATGGAGAAAGAATGAGTTATTAAATCATAATGTGCTTCTTCAGAAATATTCCATGCTCAGTCTTATGAAGTTTTGTTCTTGATGTAGTTTCTGCTGCAGGATACTTTCTATATTTTGAAAGGAAAAAGACTAGACTTTCCTTTGACAGGCAAAGCTTTTAGAATAAATCCACACTAGATATTAACAAATTCAATGTAATTAGTGCATTGATCCCATGCAATGCATGCTACAGACTCAGAATGAATATTTTAAAAATATTTATAGAGAGACTCAAATCATGCTGGATCAGGAAAAAATTCAATTGTAAGTGTATATTTCCTTCCTTAATTATATATATATATGTATATATATATAAAATATGTATATAATATGTATATACAATATAGATATGTACTGTCCTTTTTGCAAGTTGGCTTTTCAACTGAAATACGTAAGCCATCATTAGAGTGCAGTTTATTCACACCATTTCTTGTGGTTTGCCTGGACAATTTATATCAAATGTTACAATTAACATCATTTTTAACCAAACAAGTCAATAATTAAAGGCCCAGAGATATTTGGACTTATGAGGGCTGCAAAGTCAGTAGAGAATGAAATTTCCTCTTTTCTGTTTGTTAGCTCTCCTTATCAATTCAATCAGAGTTGAGTTTATTGACTTTAGCACAGCTTATTTTCAACAATTAAGCAGGAAGGACCTGACATGTGACAGTCATTTTGGAGCCACAGCATTTATGAAGCAGAAAGGACAGAGTGCAGGGACTGGAGCGCAGAGACCCCGTAAATCAGCTGTGTGACGTATTCCTCAACACTGGACACTGTGTGCTTGGTGCTGCGGGATAAACAACTGACGTGATGATAACTGATGGATACAACAGGCCTTCCTCAGGCTTATTCGTGGCTGATTGTGAAAATGACCTGGAGTATCACGATAGGACAGATCCTCTGAGGAACTCTCCCACTCCACTACACCCAGACCCGGATTGGATGTAATTTTCATGTCCTGATGCAGGTAGGAGAGGTCTCTAAAGAGCTGTGTACTAGTGAGAAAATCAGATAGCCTGCTTATATTAAATATATGTTATATATACACATATACATGTAGATATATGTGGTAAAGAATACGTGCCATCATTAGCAAGCTCACTGAACAAATTCGAATAATTTCCACCCAGTGCCGATGTCCACACCTATTAATACTGTAGCACTTTAAGAACAGATACATGGAACATTTTGAAAACATACAGTATTGAGAAAGGGTTTGGTCATTTCTTATTCGAATCTACAGCGGGACAAAGAATTGACAAAGATAAGGCTCATGCGGGTAGAGAGAGGTATACAGTGCAGTGAATACATGAAGGACCCGGGAATGCAGTGGGTACCTACCGGGTTGGAGGGGGTCAGAAGATTAAAAGAGAAAAAGCCTCAAAGAAGAAATTTATTTTTGATGGTAGAGGGAATTCCACGCAGGTTAAAAATCATTCGGATGTGAATTTTGTAATCGCTTCTCATTCCGGTTGCAAGTCCTCCATTCAATTCATTCTCAACTTCTAAGTGCTTGTTTTTAAACAGAACTGATAATAGAGCTTGTGGATGCTAAATCCATTTGCTTCCTTCTTCCTCACCTAATTTTCAGGGATGGACCCCCTTGTAGCACTGTGGTGGGACACGGATTTCACTGTATATTATAGTTAGAAATAAATAGTTTCCTGTCACTGCAGGAATAAATTTAAGTCATAACACTGGCGTTTGGATCTCTTCCACCAAAAAAAAAAATCAGGGTCTAAATACCACTTAGACAAATTTATAAATAAAACATGTGCATGTTTTGGTATAATACACAGAATTCTAGTTCCATTTCAACAAACATACTTTAAGTGACATCTTCCAGATCCGTAATATAACTGCCATGTCATTCACAGGCATTAAAAAGGGACCATGGCCCCCGTTTTCAGATCCGTGGCAGCGGCGATGGCGGCTGGTTGCGGAAACACTGCTCTCTGACCACTGGCAGCTCCTTTTTGACGTGTGATGAGGGGCAGTCGTTAGGATTTATAGGTTCCCTCCCATCCAGGTCTCTCGGCCATTGCCTTTGTCTGCACTGTCTGGGCACAGACTTATTGGCCCCTAGGCTTTGCTGTCTGTGCATCTGAGGTGGGGCAGATGCCCGCCACTCCTGGGGGCAACAAACACCCCCCAGGGTGCTGCCTGTGGAGAGAATGTTTGCTGAAGCAATTTTCTGGAAATCTGCCTTCTCCAAACACATTAGAACCTCATTGCTTCTCAGTATTTCCTTCAAGCCATTAAAACACAGAATGATCCTTGGTGACGCTAAAAAAAATTATAAGAAGAAACACAAACAACCTCTGCTTTCTCTGTTCTCTGAAATATGGGGAATGCTTGCTTCAAACAGGAATTCTCAAAGTAAGGACTAGTCTGTCTTAGAGGTTGTTCTGACTTCCTGGTCTTTGATTATCTGCATGACTCTGTGGCTAAGGAGCATTTAAAAACAAAAAAAAAAAACTGACCTAATGATTTGGTCACTCATAGTTCAAAATCTGCAGAAAATAAAAAGGGTTTGAAGGAGTATTAAAAATATATAACACAAATTGGGAGTTATAAGACAAGCCAGCTTGCATGCTCTGTCTAAGTGGTTAGTTTTTCATTCCTCTGGGCCAAATAAGGGAAAACAAGCCAATTATATTTCCTTTGCTTATATATCCTAGGGTTATTTTGATAATTTAAGAAAATGGGGAGTAAATAAATAGATTGTTGCCAATGTCCTAACAGGACATGTGTGCCTGGTAGTGGCTTAAATTTTACAGCAATACATATTTGAAAGTGGCACCCACTAGGGAGAACATAGGAGATTTAAAGTACGAGTGAGTTGAGATGAATGTAAGGAGATCTTTCTTAGAGTGAAATGCAGCCATCCGATTATATTTTAAACAACAGAGAGATGGGAAATGATGACAATTGTGACCTGCATGACAGAGAGGAGCACAAACTGCACAGAAGTAAGGACCCTGGGGAAATAGGCTAAGCACCTGTAGAAAGACACGTGGCCTGACCTTGGCGCCCAAGTAGGCCACGTGCACAGGACAGGTAAAAGCTAAAAGATTTCATGCACAAATTGCGATGAACAGGGCTCAAGACCTCAGTGCTGGACTCTGTTATTGTCGAATCACACGTTGAGGGCTTGCCTAGTTCTGCATTTGTTTTCCGTAATTACAAAGAGCCTCGTTACAAGTCTTTGGGCCGTTGCCCTAATTTGGATTTCTGAGTGCCATGGGGCCTTGGCATGGCCACACCACAACCCCTGCTCTCTATTGGGCAGCTTTTGAGTCTGATTCTCTCTGTTTGCAGAATTAGCTATGACCAAAGGTAAATCCTGCGGTGGGTGGGTTGAGATGGTGTTTGACCAAGGTTGAAACTCCAGAGTGAATTTCACGCTTTGACATTCTGAAATAGGGCAGTTTGGTCACCTTCGGTTCTAATAGACTCTTACCCCAAATTCCTTATCAATTTTATGAATGTTTCCTTTCTACAAGAATTTTGGTAGAATTTGGAAATAAATGTTTTATAATTAGAAATGTGGATCCTTAAAACATATAACTGTATTTTTCCATCATTGAATTCACTGTATATCTTCATACATGTGATTCTGTCTGATGCACAGTGATACAGGAGCCTGGTCATTTCCAGTTAAATAGTGTTATTTTCAGTCATTTCTCAGTCATATCAGATTATACCTCCAGTTATATTCACCAATATTTCCATTTTGGACTTTCAGCCCTGCTGAATCTCATACTAAGCGTTTAGAGGCTTTTGAAAATACCAGCCACATCTGTGGGGAGGGGAATACAGAAGACGGCTTATTGATTTTTCTTGATGTTAAATTAATGGCGTTTTGGAGGACATCGGTTTCATCTGCTCCTTGGGCATTTTCCTGTCTTCATGGCAATATTCTAGGAGGTGACCTTGCTTCCCTCTACAGTTTTGTACAGTTCACTCTACAGCTTTGCCACCTGGGTACCTGTCCCAGCTGCAAACATTGTCATCGGTCAAGCAGCTTCCTCTCTGCTGACTTTCCACCTTGGATCTGTTAGACCTGTGGAGTGAACTACTCCCTTGTACACCGAAGTGCCTCCAATGCTTTGAGAGCCCATGTAGGCAAACGAAAATCTGAGCTGGTAAGTGCATCAAGGTTGCGAGATCAAAATGCAGCAACCAGCAGCCAAGAGGTTGTAAGCTTTAGCCAGTCGATCACTTCCCTTCTCTGCTTTTATACCTTCTTCGAACAAGTCTTTCCCTGGCTTCTGTGGGCCAGACCACTCCTAACCACTCCTGGTTTGGCACTGCCTGATGTCAATTGATATTTGCTCCAATAAACTCTTTAAAATGCTTAGCATGCCTCAGTCTACCATTTCACTCCCTAAAATCCCTACAATGGATTTCTTCCCAGTATACCCTGATCCTTTACCCATTTCTGGTTGTGGTGGCAGCTTTTCCTTCCCATCAAGAGTGGGAGTGGTTTCCCTTGAATTTGGCCTGGCCTTGTGACTTTGACAAAATGTAGCAGAAATGAAGACATGCTGGTTCTAGCCCATGTTTTTGGAAGTTTCCTGTACTAACATATTTTTTAGTTTCCTTTCAGAACTTGATTGACTCACGTGAACAAGCCCAGGCTTCTCTGCTGGAGGGTAAGGCACCGCCTGGCCTATTGGTCCCATCCACTGGTCGCCCTAGACCAGTCACACTACCACTGCTTTCCAAATACAACAGGAAGGCCAGTTGATAAGACTGAGCCAGCCACCCACACTACAGCTTCTTGTAGAGGCAAGTGAGCCTGGGCAAGACCAGGAGAAACACACAGCCCACCTGCAGAATTGTGAGCAATGATAAATGCTTACGGACTTCAGTCACTGAGTTTTGGAGCAGCTGGTCATGCAGGAACACCAAGCTGACAAAGACCCTTCCAGCTCCCAGCTCTGTTGGCCTAATGTCACTGTGACACAATGACACCAGCAAAGTCGTGGGTCCTAGGTGTACACATGAGAACAAGTGAGTCCAAATCCATTCCCACAGCAATGGCGATCCCAGCGCTGGGTTTCACCCCTGTCTCCATCCTTTCCAAACTCTTTCTGAGTTGTAGGGGTTCAAACACTCAGAGGTGTTTACGAGGGTCTAGAAACTGTAACTTCATTGCCAACGCTGACAACATGGAACTCATGAGCCTAGATGGCCAATCGGGAAGAAACAGAACCAATAGCCTCGGTTCCTAATATGTTAAAATGTGAACCTCTAGCAACGTAATTTTTTAAGTTCTTATGCTTATGGGCTCCTCTCCCTCTCTGCCCCACACTTTGGTTGGAATATTTTATTTGTAAAATTCTCAATCATCAGCTATTATTCTGAGCTGAGAATCTTCCTTGGTCTCACTTTCGTCTTTTTCTAGACAAAGAAGATGACTTCACATTCCTTGATTTTTCTCATACTTGTACCACACACACACACACACACACACGCGCGCACGCACACACAATTGACTGGTGTTACTTTAGATTAACTGTACTTTCTTATGATAAGCACATGCTTACTGGCCTTTCTTCTGCACACACTGGAATTCATGGGAACCCAGACTGGAGGTCAAGTCACCACCAACCAGTCAAGCAAGCAACCAAAAAGAAGTAAAAAGAAATTACACACACACATACAGGCGTCAGTAAAAATAGGTTTGCAGTTGTTCCCATGGAAGAAGAATGAAGGTTATGACAATCGTTGTATTAACTCAAATGACTGTCAAATTGCAATAGTGAACCTGCTTTTGCTCAGCCATATATACACACATGCATAGATGGGGATGTGAGTTCAGGTGGTGGCTGATGAGATTATGGAGAATGAAAATCCATGTTGGCCATCCGCAAGCCGAGACCCAGGGATGCCAGATGGTGTGGACACCATCAGAGTCTGCGGCCTGAGGCCCTGGGTGCTCGAGGCAGGAGGTCGATTTTCCAGTTCACACAGAAAGTAGAGAGAAAGAAACCTACCCCTTCATTTCCGTTCTATTTAGGGAGTTCTCTATTAGGTCATGCCAGCTCACATTGGGGAGGGCCATCTGCTTGACTCAGTTCACCAAATCAGTTGTAAATTTCTTCCAGAAACACACTCGCACACTCACACTCACACACGCACCTCCCCCAGAAATGATGTTTAACAAGCTGTCTGAGCACCCCTTGGCCAAGTCAAGTGGACATACACAGAATTAACCAACACCACACTCGGTCATCACATCTATGACCACACTGCCTCAGCTCACCCCTGGTGGTAGACATACTTTCCCAAAGTGCCCCATCCATATTATTATTGTTCCCCTTTCATCCTTTATCATTCATTCTTTAGTCTATTTTATTTTTTTCTCCTGTTCCTATGACACAAGCAGCCTCTTTCCCCTCCTTCTTTGCTTCAAAGTGGATTGCGCACTCCCAAGTCACCAATTATGTCTAGTTTAAAATTCTGCTTATAGATCATGTGAGTGTCCTTTTATGGGCCATTACACACCATCAACCACTCCTCACTTCCGCAGTTTGCTTTCTTTCCTTGCCTCTTTGTGGCCCCTAACTTTATACTATCTTAGTGGCTCTTAATTTTCATTCTCCTTTACTTTTTTTTTCTTTTTAACTACTATTTTTCTTAAATGTTAATGTTTTCAGACCCTGTCTTTTATCCTGGATGTATTTTAAGTAAATCTTCAGTGGATTTTTTTGTGGCCTAACATTGCTTCAATAACACTGTGCCCTGATATAATCTCCCTACGGTTTTCTACTGCTGTGACCTCATTTAAATAAAAAAGTAAAGTATAACTGTAGAGCTTATTAAAATCTATAAAAGCCTATACAATGAACCCCTAAATCACAAGTCCTATTTTGCTTGCAAGTCATTACAATGTACATCTGCATGTTGTATAATGTGATGATATCCAAATATTTTCTAATTTCATATGCTAGTCACTTTTGTTTTCCATTATAAAATCTTCACAATCAATATCCATAAAACTTCCACTTAACATAAAAAAATCGATGTGCATTCTTGCATCTCACTTTATAGCCGATGTACATCTAGTTTCTGTGAACAGATACTGTGCCTGCACAGAACAGCCTCCATAGTCATGTACTACACAAGAAGATCCAGAATTACAGTCCTGTGTTGCTCAGTGATGGGGACATGTTCTGGGAAATGCATCATTAGGTGGTTCTGTGTTTGTGTGGACATCACAAGCCAAGAGGACATAAACTACCGCACACCTGGGACAGATGGTATGGCCCAGCCAACAGCCCCTGAGCTACAAACCTGTACAGGAGGTTACTGTACTGAATACTGCCGTCCATTGTAACACAATGCTATTTGTGTATCTAAGCATATCTAAACATAGAAGAGGCACGGTAAAAATGTGGTATCAGAGGGTAAACATGTAACAACTGTAAAGGACATTGGCCGTGAACCGGGCTTGCGGGACTGCCAGTTGCTCTGGGTGCATCGTGCGTGAGTGGGGAGTGGTGTGAGGCCCGGCAGAAGTGCACACGGCCGTGGACTTGACGGCCGCCTAGCGCTTAGGCCACACCACATTGATAAAAGTAGTTTTTCTCTTTTCAATAGTCCTTGTATAATTAATGTAGGCTAACTTGTAACTTTTTGACTTTACATGCTTTTTAATTTTTAAATGTTTCAACTCTTTTATAATGGCACAGCGTAAGACATACATTGGACAGCTGTAAACATAATTTCTTTGTTTATGTCCTTATTCTATACGCTTTTCTCTAGGTCAGTTTGATTAAACTCTTTTGTTAAAGACTGAGCCACAGACTCACTCACACACTGGCCTAGGACTACCCAGGGTCATGATCATCAATGCCGCCGTCCACCACCAGCACAGCCTGTCCCCAGGAGCAGTGGGACACCTGGGGCTGTCCCCTGCTACGGTCACAGCACTTCTTCTGGAACATCTCCTGAAAGACCTGCCTGAGGCTCTTCTTGAGAGGGCACCCTCTTTTCAGAAATGTGCCCATGGTTGTTTGTTTGCTCTCTTTCTCTTTGTCATCGTGGATTCGCTTGTGCGCAGACAGCCCTACCGCACTAAGAGGGCTACTGTGTCACTAGGCAACAGGAATTTCTCAGCTCCGTTATAATCTTATTGGACCACTGTTGTACACGCTTGTCGACTACAGCATTGTTAGGCAGTGTCATTACCATATGCTTTTCTACTGCGTACTGTCAAAGTAGGTGGTATCCCACACGCAGGAATAGTAGCTCTGACAATGGTACTAACCAAACCTGATACTGCAGCAGGACATGAGAGAAGAAATGGTTTTGCTGATGAGAAAATATTTCTCTCACAGACAGACCAGTTACCATGTACTTCCAACTTCAGTGTAATTTTAGTGTAATAGTAAATTAAATGTATGACAATGTAGTTATGAGTTGAGAGAAAGATGGTAGATTGAAGAGATCATCAGTATCTATGTCTGTTCATCAATACTATTTTTCATGGTAAACCTTGGACACTCAAGTAGAAATTATAAAAGAAGTATTGCTGTGAAAATGAATGCCATATTGAGGAGGGTGCCAGAAATGTTGTGGATTTTAATGAATATGTAGTTATATTAAATATTTGTCATTTAAAAAAAATAGTGAAAATATTTTCAATCAGAGTTAATTTTTGATATTCATACAGTTTTACTTTTGGCTTAAATAAATGTATTTTAAAGTTCAGCCCATTTTCTTGTATAACATAGGAGATCACTAAATAGTGTATATATATATTTTTACAGCTTTTGTCAATGTTCTTTCTGAAGTTTGTGTAGTCTCTTGTCATTAATGTAGATTCTAAAATATTGTCTAAAACCATCACCAAAAATATGATGCTTGAGTATAGGAAAGACTTAGGAAGTTTTTTGGGGGAAAGGTTATCACTGGGAATGAAAACAAGATTTCTGTCTAAATTAAAGTTTGAAGATTTTACTTGAAATATCTCTATGGTAGGGTAACGAATAAATGCATTATTTTATTTAATGATAGCTTTAAAATTCATAGATTTTCTTGCAAATCCTTGGAAATGATCTGATTATGCTTCCATGGGCATTATGTAGAAGCAATGTTTATTAGACAAAATGAATTAATCACTGGAGAAATCATTTGAGGTACTTGAGATCTGATTGAGCAATATTCTGAGAGATGGTATTAGACTGAGTGATCTACAGTGAAAGGACTCCTTGTTATCTAGCGGGATAATTTCAAAGAAGACTATTTCAGGCTCCGTGTGCTGAAGACTGCAGCTATTTCAGTGGCTTGATGATCTGCAATGTTGGTTGCCGGCCAAGGAAGAGATTAAGTCCGTCCGGAGCCCAGAGGAGTTAGTAGCGGAGCAATAAGCATAACACTTAGCACTTTTAATCTTCAAAATATTTTGCAAACATTATCTAATTAATCCTTATATCAATCCCCTGAGACAGATGAATATCATTCTCATTTTACTGATGTGAGAACAAAGAATATTATGTGCAAATGCCAAGTCACAGAGCACAAAATGGTGCTTTTATACCAATAATCTCAGAAACTCAAGACTTTTAAATCAACTGTAAATCTGAATTTCTAAACACAACTGAAGTTGATTTTTAGAGTTAGGTATACATTTCCTAAAAGGCGATACACTATAATTAGCATTATATAAATACTTTAAATACATATCTAATTGTTTATCTTTTAGTTGTAAAAGTCATTTCAGTATATCATTCTTTCAAAGTATAGCCAAGATTCTGAATTATCTTTTTAATATTCTGTGCTTTCCTGTATTTTTGGTTTGAGTACAATTACAACTGATCATATTTAAACCTCTTGCATACTCATCCTTTTTTGATGATTTTAGAGTTACAATATCACAGCAACCAACGACACTAAATTATAAATGAGGCTTCCCATCCCAACCCCACCAACCCCACAGGCCTGTGGCAATGATATAGGCATCTTGATAAATGTATCGGCACACTTTTCTCTCTGCTCAAACATACATACTTGGAGAGATTCCATTTACTTTCTCACACATTTTTATATAGAAATAGTAACATATTTTACACTGTGTTTTGCCACTTCTTCTTTCCACTTAGTGATAAATCTAAGCTACACCTTGCCATTCCTTTGCTCCAAATCCTCCAAGGACTCAAATGTAAGGTCCCTTCCCTATGTCACAGGCACACCTGAGTCTGCCTCGGACTCCTTCTCCCAGGTCAGATCCCACATCCTTCCCAGAAGCATCCTCGGCTCCCATCACCCTGCTCTCCTGGGAAATCACCAAGCTCGCTGACAGGCTGGGGCCTTCAATTTTTTTATTCACCGCTCTCTCTCTATGCCAGATTCACCCTCAGGTAGCTAGCTGACTTTTCTTTTCTTCTTCTTTTTTTTTTTTTTAAGCAAACTAAATTATACCTGAGGTTTTTGTTTTGTTTTGTTTTGTTTTTTGCAACCTCAATGATAATGGTGATGAACTTACCCTACAGAGAAACAAATAACCATACCTCTGTCTTGGCAAAAGCAAGACTCATGTGCCCTTTTGCTGAAGGAGTGCAGTTTCGACACAATGCATGTGCAAGGATGTAGGTGCAGAAACGTTTCATAGAATAAAGTACTGACCTCGTACTGAATAAAGGGGGCAGGGCCCTCAGGGTGCATGGCTTCTCTTCTCTGCAGGTTAGCGTGAGTGGCCAGGGCCTGGCACTGAAGTGTGTCACGGCCACCAACCCCTGCCCTTCTCACTGGCAGAGGCTGGGACTGCCTACCTGGTCTAAAACCAAACACGTCCCTCTTTTCACCCTGTCACTAAATACCTCCTGCGACGCGTTCCTCATCTAAGCACTCACGGACTCTGATAGGTGGTATTGGGTGTTTTGTTTGTTACCTTTAAGCACGAGCCTCTTAATACTGGCCAATTAATGAGCACAGCTATCTTTGGAAACTCCACATTTCACTGGCTACTGACAGATTGGAGATTATTTTTACACATGTATTGCCAATAAGTTTCTTTTTCTGTACATTTTATATCCTTTGCCCAATTTTCAAAATGTTTTCAGTTCCGTTTTAAGGTTTTTATTTTGTAGATAGCTCTTTGTCTATAATCTGAGTTGAACCTGTTTCTTACATTTTGTCCTAAAAAGCTTTAATTTTCAGCATGGCAGCAGGGACCTATTTTTGCTTCTGTTGGTCACGATACAGGAGGTCTTCCTTCCTCCCATAATGTACTTGGGATCTCCTATCTGGGAAGTTTTAAAAAATCAGTTTCTTCAGTCATTTGGGGGTTTATTTAAAATTGTACTGTGACATAGCAGTCTGCCTTTATTTTCTTTGTGATCAATACCATCATATTTGTCAACTGAAATATCTTTTTATTCCACTCAAATATTTCATCTATTTTATTATACCCATTTAAGTATACTGGTGTATATATTCTTAGATTATTAAAATTTATTATATTTGAAGGAAAACAATATAATAATGATTTGATTACAGAGCTTTATATTATATTTTGATATCAGATTGTACAAGTTTCTTTGTATATTTATTAGCTATCCTTGGGTATTAAATTGTCTATATTGTTAAATAAAGATAAAAGTTTGGGATTGTGAATTTAAAAGCATTAAAGTATCTTTATTGTTTTTCCTTTTTTTAAATCCCTGTTGATTTAGTCTGAGTTCTCTATCGAACAGAGCCTAAAAAAGAATCAAAGAACAGACACTCTATTTGGGAATGCAAAGAAAAAGCAGTACAGGGATGCGAAGGGAAGGAAAAAATAAAGACAATAGGAAGCAATGCATTGCATGTCAGTAACTGAAGTAAAACAAGCCTAGAAAAAAAAAAGAATTGATGTTTCCAAGGACTTTACTAGACACTCAGGACTTCTCCCAAAGAGCTTCAAAGAGAAACTTTTTTTAGTGTAACCCAAAAAGTGAGAAGAATAAGGTTGATTCCCCAGCAACTCATTCCATCACCTTCTCGGTTGTCTTATTCACCCTCTTCAGCAGCCACATGGGGTTATGGATCCCCACACTCTCTAGTGAGATGTCATATCTAAATCTTCAGCGGTTGATGGGCCATCGATTCCCGGCACACTGCTGGTGGGCCCGGCTCTGCACGGGGGCCGGCGGGGGGCGGGGGAGCCTTCACCCCAGGGGATGTGTCTTATTATTAAGAATGTAGCCAGAACACAGTGGGAAAGGCACCTATAGTCTGTGTCTTCTGCAACAGATTTTTCATTTCCACCCTGCACTGTCTCCGAGCTTTCTATTTCTTCTAGTCAATCCATATCTCTATGAAGAAACCATTCATCTCCTCGGCACATTTGTTCACATAAATTTTGAAGCAGTGTCTCATAATAATTTTAATCTCTTCTTTCTTATTTCTCAGTTCCATACTCTTCAAAAAGGGCTTTGTCTATTTTACTCTTCTTTCCAAAAAGAATAAACTTTTGGATTACTTGTCTTTGATTTGCTATTTATTTTCTCTATTATTAATCTTAATTTTATTAATATTTTAACTTGTTTTTAAATTGAAATTTTGCATAATAGTTATATATAGACTTATTTAAAGACTGTAGCCTGGATAGAATAATATCTTAATATTCTTTTTATAATAAGTTTAAATTTTTATGAGTTGCCAGCCTAAAATAATGTTACAACTACCTGAAAAATGACTGCAGATGATTATATTAACAGTAAAAATTAAATTTACTTCCAGACATTGGAGAAATTTCATTGAAAGATTTGTGTTCATTTTCAAAGTTAAAGTATAATTAATTTAATAAGTATATATTAAAAAAACTAATCAATCTTAGTGCTTGAAAGAAAAATAATAGGTAGATAATTTCCAGAATTTTAATTCAGTGATTTATCAGTATTTCTAGTAGTAGTTGTCAAAGCTGTCTTTGCTATTATGACTTCCTAATAATATTGAATCAAATGTGATGGTACAACAACAGAGATGAACAGAGAATTTATACTACTCATGCTCAATTTACTTAAGAATATTAAATATATTTTAAAAGTAAATTCACAAAATGCAGTTCTGTGTAAGATTTTGTTCATCCAAGGGCTTTTCATAAGTGATGTTTATATCAACTGAGCTCTGTGACTTTATATGAACTTTCCTCAGTAATTTTAATTGAATTTTATAATTTTATTTCATATGTCCTCCATAATTATTGCATATATTGTGGTAAATCATGTGGTACCTTTATTATAGTTTCTCTAGTCAACTGGCTTGCATCTTCACTTTATGTCAGCCATGGATTAGAATGACTATATCTTTGACTTATCAATAAGCCCAAATCTCAAACTTGTAGTATCTTCTCATCCAAATTTATTTATTTCTACATCTCTCAGTCACTTGCTCCTACAGACTTTTTGCATGATCATTTTACTTGATGTTCCCATAGTCTCCAAATATATTATGTCTTCCTAGTTATTCCTATGTCAATAGTCAACCATATTAATACTAGTTAACTTTCCTCTTCCTTGTCTATATGCTGAGTGTTGTGAGAGAAATAAATGAAATTATGCCTCACACTACATGTATTTAAATCATTGTACTACATACTGTAAACTAACACAATGCTATATAATAATCATATATCAATAAAACTGGGGGGAAACAGAAATTTGTTCAAAGTCTCTTGTACAAAAACATATCAATAACCTTTGCAATCTTTTAGGTTGGGTTTTTATTTCTCTTTTATTAAAAAATGAAAATTAAAATCTACCAGCCGCTGTTAGTATTGATTTAAATTATTTATCTTAAATCAGAAGTAATCTAGATATTCACAGCAATTATATTTTCTTAATTGTAATCACCTTATTTTTCTTTTCAGTTTCGATACTATTTAATGTAAAGTGCTTGTTCTTAAAGAACAGTAACTGTTTGTGTAGAGAATGAGGCCCCTTAATGGTTTTACATTTATACAAATTCTTTATTATTGTCTATATTTTACCCATTATTTACACTGGTATCACTCCTACAATGCTTTAAATAAAGTACGACTGTATTCATCCTTTTTCTCCAGATGAAGGATAATTCTAATTTTACAAACATCTGTTTCATCCTCTGTCTGTATGGACAGGTTGTCGAGATTAAAGCCAAAAATCTAAATAATTTGGTTCTGTCACTTTGATGCACATATAGAACATTTGAACACAGAAGTGAAAAGTAGAGTTTTTATTTTCTAACAGTGACTTATATTGCTTTCTCCACTCTTTCCTTTCTTTTTCTTTTCTTTATCTCTTTTCCTTCTTACATTTATAAGCAAGCAATGTCTTAGAAACAGAATGGCCACTGTGGAGTCATTTCAGGGTCCGCACTTCAGCTTATTGGGTGCTGCGGGGGCAGGCACGACTCTGAATGACAGATGTAGTGTCACCATGGGGTGCAGAGCTCTCCTTCCGGCCATTCTGGTTTTCTGCCGGTCACTTCTAAAGGTCCATCCCAGAACCCATTTTTGTTCAGGTGGATGATAGTTCTGTAAATATTTATTCCTCCATTTTTCTCTCTTACCAACTTCATTGACTACCAAGAGTTTAATTTTTGTCTCTTTAGTACATCACTCAAAAAATGTACATATTTCAAACCACCAGTATAATGGAATTGGATATAGGTTAAGAGTTGATTCCATCAGTGACTATCTTGGACACCTTAGATTAAAAAAAACAATGACGATTTTCAATTACAGGCACACTTATTTTTATATTTTAGAGGTTCTAAATTTTTTAAAAGTCTGTAAGCCACTTCAAGTACATTTTAAATTACTTGATGAAGCAAATATAAGTGTACATGTGAACAAAGTCACTGAAAACTCCAACATGTATAGTTTTCTCTTCTAACAGAGAACTAAACATATCTTTAAGTATATATGTCTCATTTTTGAACTTTGTCTGATAAATTTTTTATTCTGAATTTTTTTCCTCTCAGCATCTTATCCCCAGAGTCCCCTTTCTATTAAATTATATATTAGAAGCAATTCTATACACTTGTGGTGAAGCCTCAAACACCCTCATCCCTGCGTGTTCCTGACTGGATTAAACACGGTGGGAATGAAGACAGATTTGGGTGCCTCATTATCTCAGCCTTGTTAATATATACCACCCCAAATCTTTATCTCCCTAATGCTCTTCCACAATCTTCCCCATGGGCTATGAGGAGAAGGTCACAGTAATCGAATGACAAGTGACGGAATAAGAAGACAGAGGAGAGAGATAAATGAGGAGCCAGATTTAAAAATGCCTCATGGAAATGTTCATTAATTTGGAACCTCACTAATACCACCACACAGTCCATAACCCAATATGAGGACATAGAATTTCCAGCAGTCACATCCTTCGGGACAGGAGGTGGAGACAGGCAGGCGGCATCCAAATTAGCGAGGTGAACACATAAACATTCTTATTCAGACCGTACAGACTCTGTTCCAGAAAGGACTGATGGCTGTGCGGGAATAGCAGTACCCTTGGCGACAGGGATGAGGGGAGAGATTTTCAAGAATGCCGTGATGGTCAGAGTACACAATTTCTGTTGTCTCCAACAGGAAACATGGGCTTCGGCAAAATGTTCACGACAGGAGGCTGCAGGGAAGATGTTTAAGAAGTGACCCTGTTCCGAACAGCGGTGTGGGGGGAATCCCTTTTCTGCCATTGCTAAACACAGAAAATCATTTCCTTCAAAAAGAGATGTCTAATTCCTCTGCTTTGACAAGCAGAAGGCAAACTACATGTAGTAAAGGGGTGTCTAGGCAAAAATGTAGAGGTTTGGAATGTCCAGGCAGGAAACATGTGGTGTGATTTGGTGAGAGAAACCAAGCTTTGCATAAACCAGGCTGAGACTCTTTACTCAAAGACAATACTTGAAGCAAGCAGACAAGTGAAGATCCAAGACTCTCCAATTATGTGATAAATGTACAGGAAGGGGGAGGCAGATGCAGTATGAGAGCGCAGACTGATAGATTTCGAGAAAATATGAAGTTCGGGCAAAAACTCCACACCATGCCCTTGAAGTCTGTGGTGGTGGGTGATCCACCGACTCTAGCTGAGGTTGAATTGGGACTTATGGGATGGCCAGCATGTATACATTATAAATTATTATCTGTCACCCATCAGGGTCCCCAAAAGCAAGCCCAGAAAGCAGACAGCTGTGCGTGTGACTTACAGAGACGTGATTTAGGAAAAACTGGTAAGGATGTAAGGAAAGAGGGACAGAAAGAGAGAGAAGCCACTCAAGGGTCTGACTTCAAGTCAAGTGCTAAGGGTGTGTTCTGCAGGTGAGCGCTGGAATGCGAGGACATCATGTATTCAAGACCGAAGCAGGGAAATGGGAATTCCCAGGCCCCACGGAGCCCAGGGGAATGAGGCTCCGTGGATGAGCAGATATGCCCATGGGAAGAAAAGCACAGCAAAGCACGGGCAGAGTGGCCCGAGGTGACAAAGGGGCTGAAGAGGAGCTGCGTGGAGAAATAACAAAGCCACAGTCCCATCTTGGCTATGCTGAATTCTATTATTAACCATAAAAATGAGGAGGGAAACATTTTTCCACCTTGTAGGGTTAATGATTTTCAGGAAATTCTGTTCTTGATTTTACATAGTTCTGAGTTCTTCCTTTAAGAACCCATAAGTATTGCGAAATATAGATTGTTGTTTACATATAATCAGCGTCAAAGAGGGCTAATGGAGGGTAGCATCTTCGCTGAATAATCAGGCTAAACGAGGCATACTATCTGTCTGAATGCTTTCCAGGCTATACTGTGTAAATTTGTGAGAGACTGATTACTAAAATTTGAATGACCTTTATTTTAGAGTCTATTAGGGACTGGAAACAAAATTGTTATTGCTGGTATGTTTGTGTCTAATTATAATTAAGGATGGTGACCTTCGTTTGTACTTCCATTCACCTTTTGAATGTGGAGACGACCTACGGGTACGCGTGCAGAAAAGTTTCACTTTCATAGTTAAAATGCAGTTCACAGATAATGTGTTATCGAGTCATGCACTTGAGGTCTGTAAGATTTTGTTGGCCAATGTCACCCCCAATGATTTGGAATAAATAAATAAATAAATAAATAAAATAAGAAAGAATGGTGTGGTTTATAAAGAGTAATTTAATTTTGACAATTTTTGTTCATTGGAATAATCCTATGATAAAGATAAGTAATTTGGAAAGATGACCTCACACCAGTTTTCTGCTTCTTACGTCAAAGTCAGTGTGGGACACGCAACGATGGCTGACCGTGGTCTTAGACCCCATGGTCTTACTTTTGGTAAAAGTAAGTAAATATGATTACCAGAATGGCCCATGTTCCTCTGATTATGTCAACTGTTCCGACAGTTTTATGCACTCATGTAGCCTTCTGACGCCCCTTCGGTATCTCTAGTAAGAAGCATTCATTTCTGAACTTTTCCTGACTTTCTCTCCTTCCAATAAAAAATCATTTTCATGGGTTTGCTGGGGTGGCACTGGTTGATGGAATGGCGTGTGTTTCCGGTACGTAACTCTGTAGCGTATCATCTGTATATTGTCTTGTGTGTTTACTGCCCAGACCCAAATTTTGATTAGGTGTAGTGACCTGCTTTCCCGTTCCTATGGCTTGCGGTAAGACGAGATAAGACAATTAGGTAACCAAACTCAATTTACTGATGGTCAGCACAGTTCAACATAGCTCTTTGATACACTAATTCAAACGCCAGAAAAGCTAATAACGAAAATACCATAAACTCTAGATGCTGGCTAGTACTTGCAAATACATGAGGCCAGATAAAAATTATATGGAATGTTCAAACAAGGTTGATAAAATTCAAATTACTCTAATGTCAGCCAGACTTCCTTACAGCTCCCTCTTAGGTTTGCCATAAGATAAAAGGGTAACATATAAAAAGTTCTTAATTTGGTGCCTGTGCCAAATATTAAATACTCAATAAATATTAAAAACCAATAAAAGAAAAACCCATAGGATAACCTCAAAAGATTTAGGAAAAATGATTTGATGAAATTAAACATCCATCCATACTTTAAAAACACATCCAAAATCCAGGGTATATCAACCACCATTTAATACAGCTAACACCATACCTAATGGTGAGGGTCTGAATGCTTTGCCCTTGGAGCAGGAAAGAGGAAGGAAGTTTGCTCTTGCCACTTCTAACCGACGTTTGATTGGCGGTTCCGGCCAATGCAGGAAGGCACAGAACAGAAATGCAAGGCGTACGGATGGGAAAGAATAAAGCACAACTGTTTTTATTCAATGATGACTTGATTTTATATGGAGAGATTCCAAAGGAAAGATTAATGTATGGGAATATAAATACAAATATTCTCTAAAACAAACAAATGACTGAGAGACAAGAGAGAGAACAGTAGTAATATTTTTCCAAATGTGCCATTTGTTGGAGATGTTGAAACAAGCAAAATAAACCCTGTCATGCTTTATTTAGAACCTAATCTGAATATAATAGGTCAATACATTTGAACAAATATAGTTAGGAGATTGTTTGAAACTTACAATAAAATTTTCAGATTGTAAGGACATAAGTTATCTTGATAAGCTTTTGATTCTAAATTTATTCCAGTGTCTGAAGCACAGGATGAGGCCAATAAATAAGTTTTGATTGAAAAATAAATAAAAATAATTTTCTACTTCTATTTAAAGTCTCTAGTGATTTTGGAGGGATTTTTATCTAAATTATTATTATACATTTGCATATATTTGTTTAAAACATGAGGCAACTTTGAATAGAACAGTAATATCAGCATCAATCACAGATGAAAGTGCAAATATATTTTGTTTGCCGTTACGTTTTCATTACATTTGAAGTGGATTAATAAATACAATCCAATTAATTGCTTCACTTGCTTCCATGAAATGATATCATTCTCTAGAAACCACTTGGGTCGTGAATAAGAACTACTTAATTTAAGCATTATGCAGTATGTGATATTTATTGCCGATTTAAATAAGCAAGAATGTTACATTATTTTAAATTAAACATTTTATTTAAAACTATAGGTCTCCTGTTCAATTATTTAACTGAAATTTTATTAGACAAACATCCTGTCTGGGATTTTACAAAAAAGAACTCAAGTTGGACAATGGCCATATTATTTGCATATAAAGACCATTTTATACTTTAGTTAATTCAAATAGACACATAAAATTCCAAACACTCTTGTCCTTTGTAGCCAAAGAGCATTGAAATGTTGCATTGAGACATTACCATTGAAGATAATGTATGAAAATATATCCTTCCTCACCATGTTTTTGTATTCTTATTGAGTTTTTACATTCATCTATTTGAGATCTTTCTCACAAACCCTCATCTCTCCTCATTATTTCATCGCTCCATGCTCCTATTCAATAAGAATCTCTAAGAAATCCATTTAACATGGATACCCCCAATATAATAATTACATAATTATATAGTTATAAACTAAAAATAAAATGCATTTGACAAAGGAAACATTTTAAGCACATATTGCCAACTCCTATTCCAAAAGAGAGCCTGAGGTTTCAATATCAGGAAACTAACGGTTTAGTGGCTTGTTCAATATAAACGTGACTCGTTCAATATGCAGTACAAGGTGGTTTTGTGCCACGTAATGTATTTTAGTTGTTTCTCAGGAAAAAGAGTATTCAAGCTATCACCCATATATGCAGCTACAAAATCATTCTGAATCTGTCCTATGAAAGTTTTCCAGTCTATGACTTGAACATAGATTGCATTCCTTGTGATTTTACTTGTCCAGCAAATGTGAATTTCATAGACTCTCCCTAAAGACACTTTACCTCTTTAACTTCACTCTCTGTTCTCCACTGAGGCTTATTTCTATTCACTGGGAAAGGGCAGCTTAGCTTTACAGCACCTGTCAGTCGCGCGGGTGATAGGTTTCTCTCCGTATGTTTGGATAGCAGTTCGTGGAACAGTTGGTAGGAGAGATCCTTTTGCCCAGAAACTTACTAAATCCTTTTTATAACACACTTCATCATTCCCATCCACAGACCTGATCTCTCAAGTCTGTTGCACTGAAATGGTATTACTCAGCAATTCAAGCAGGCTGTGTTATCCCAAATAGAAGAACACACATTCAGTAGAAAATGGCCAGGTAAAAAAAAATCTATAGGTGCTCCTCGTTTTTATCTGAAGTTCCATGTGTTTTCAGTGAGTTTATGTACATAATACAAACGCACACACCCATAACGTGAAAGGGAAACTTACAGTAGGGATCTAAATTTTTTGAGAGCAACATATTTTACCTTTCACATATTATATAAATATAGATACATATAATACTTGAGTTTTGTTTACATGTATTGCTTTAGTAAATATGTAACTTTTGGAAGTTACCTTCTTAGAGAAAAGTAGAATTACTTGATATCAAGTTAGGTTTCATTTTTTAAACATCATAAAATAGTCCAATGAGGTCATCTGACTTAAAGTAGAATAAATACTTTACAGAACTTATGAACAAATAAAATATGAAAGGAAACAAAGCAAATGAAGTCCAAAATCCTTCTCTGGGCATATATATCCCTACAAAAGTCTCCTCCCCGCTTCCTGAAGGCAAATTGTGCTAGTCCTTCATCCGTAAGTTTCCAATGAGACTGGTCTCCTAAGAAAAGGTGAAAAATGACGTTTTCCCCCAACCTCTCTCTATTTCCATTATTCCTCATGTATATATATATATATATATACATGAATATATATATATGTATATATATATATATATATATATATATGGTTACAATTCTACTATAAGGAAGAATATTCCTCTTTCCTCAGTATCTACTGGTTCTGTTTTTATTGACTCAGTTATCTACACAAGATAGACTTGTGGATACTTATTTTACTTACGTGACTACCCAGGGCTATTATAAGATCATGACAAAAGAAGGCACGAATAAAAGGATGTCAAGCATAAATTTTTTTTAATTTTCTCCTATAATATCCTCAACTCTCCTCCTACAAACCTCACCAAATTTAAGTGTTGAAAAGATTTTAGAAGTTATTATTTTACATGCAAGAAAAATTAGACCAATGATTTTCAACCTTTTTCATCTCATGGTACACATAAACTAATTGCTAAAATTCTGTGGCAGACCAGAAAATATATTTTTTGCTGATCTGATAAAAAATAGGTATAATTTTGATTCATTTACACCACATGGCAGTAATTTTTTTTTATTTGGCATTTTTTAATGTGACAATCTAAGGGAAAAGAGGCCAGTGCCCCTGGCTACATAGTCAAGTATTACATGTTTTAAAAATTCTTGCAGCACACTAGTTGAAAAATCACTGCCATAGACAATTCTTTTTTCTACCTTTAAACATGAGAAAGAAATCAATGGACTTAATAGTATTAGTAGCTATTTTTCCCAAGCTACCTGTGTCATGTGTATATAGAGTCAATTTAAATATAATGACATCTGGAGTCTAGCCCATTTTCTGCAATTGAAAAAAAATGTGTAATTCTGTGGGCTCAGTATTTGATTTGTTTATTTAAATGCATTTTGTCTGCTGTATCCCAGGTGACATTCCTGCCAAAATGGAACACATTTCGATTCTCATTTCAATGAACTCTGTTGGATGATCACAGAGTGACTTCATGGGTCATTCAGACTGCCGTGTAAAGGCACCTGTGAAACAACTTCAGCATTTAATCACTGTTGTTATTTAAGCTTAGGATTTTTTTCATTGCCAGTTTACATGCGGACTAGTTCTACAAGTTAGTAGGTGATTTGTGCAATCTGTTTATATTTGTTGTGACTAGGAAAAAAAAAAACAGTTGAATAAAGCGGTCCAAGATTTAATTCAGGTAGACATTATTGAGTTTATGATAATACAGTCTGTTGTGAATGAAAAGATTCTGTGTAAAAATGCTTACTGTAAAAATAATCCAAAACCTCTTAAGTGCTAAAAGATAAGAAAATGTTACATTTTCATTTCTAACCCATTCTAATATAAGATTATAGACTTTCTTTAATTCTCAAAGCACTTCATATAGTACAAAGGATCATATATTCAACTCAAGAACCAGGATGAAATTATAAGCACAAAATAAGCTTCTCAGAGAAAAAACAATATTTACTTATGGGGAAATCTGTTTCACAATTATGCTCAATATTGGCTGCATTTTTTTGTATAAGAAATCTTGTCAAAATTTAGTATTTGCAGATCTTAACTTTGAAATAGCTATCTGTATTTATTCCAGGGTTAGAATTTTTTCTTTAGTGCATAATCTGAGAAGCTTGTGCTCTGGTCTTTGAGAAGCATTTATAAGTAGATGCTATGGATTAAATTGAGTTACTACTATAGGCAATTTGCTGCATAAAAATGAGTTATAAAATAGGGTGAGATTTATGAGTTTTTTATTTTATTCATTTCCCCACCCAAGAACTTGTACTTTCCCTTTAGGATATCTGTAATAAAATGAAGCTATATTCATTATGGTTTTGTCCTACCAAGATGAAAAGATATATAAAACCCATTCCCTTCAAGTCATTTACTAAATATCTACATGTACATAGTAAGTTTTACATTGCTGCTGTAACAAATCACCATGAATTTGGTGGCTTAAAATAATACAAATTTACAATCTTACAGTTCTGGAGGTCA
The DNA here is from genome assembly GCA_004026765.1 of Micronycteris hirsuta. Taxonomy (NCBI): domain Eukaryota; kingdom Metazoa; phylum Chordata; class Mammalia; order Chiroptera; family Phyllostomidae; genus Micronycteris; species Micronycteris hirsuta. Next base: position 10,579 of record PVJI01009407.1, on the reverse strand, counting down.
GAAATCCTAAATGCGTTTCACGGGGCTAAAGAATAGCAGCAGCCCACCAACACCTTGCATTTTCTGGAACAGCAAAGCTGGTGTGTGGAGTCTTTGCAAAGGCTGGTGGGATCCATCTCCCCCCACAATGCACCACTCTGACCCTCACTCTCCTGCCCTCTTCCCATCCAAGGACCCTGTGATGACATTGAACCTACAGGGAAAATCCAAGATAATCTCTCTAGTTTCAAGTGAGCTGATTAGCAGCCTGATTAGGTCTGCTATCTGAATTTCCCTTGCTTGGAATGTAGCGATTTCACAGGTCCCAGAGACCAGGAGGTGGGCACGTTTGGGAGGCCATTATTTTGCCTGCAGCAATATGTTTTAATCAAATTAGTAATCCGAAGATTGCATGTATAGGGAATGTGTTGCTATTAAATTATGTTGCAAATCTTTCCAGGTAAAAAAGGAGCATACGATTAAATTTATATTTTCATAAAACTCCCTAACGTGTCAGATTCATTTCTGAGAATACGTGATTCATTTTCTACAGCACATGTACTATGTAGTAGCTACTCCGTTACCTAGAGAACAGCACAAGGAGAGAATCTGAGGTGGAATTTAACTTCTGTGTATGTTGGTTTTAATGTCTATGTTGCTAAAACACAGGGAAAAACGAAAATGTTCATTTTACAGCACATAGAATAACTTCAGATAGTCTGAAAAGAGAACAGGAATTGCGGAAAATGGCTATAACTAACTTCACGTATTTGCATACATATTTTCCTTTTCGGCAAACATTCGGCAGAGGTGGATGTTGTATTACTGCCCACGATATTTCCCGCAAGTCAGCAATCAATCCATTCTTTCAAATTAACATGACTTCCAACCACAGACCCAATCAAACAATGGCCAAGTTCCAGGAGTCTTGTTTCCTGTCTCTGTGCACCCTATGAAAATGTATTTACAGCTACAGCATGCTGAGGGCGGTAAATCTGCTGATTTGGAAAGGAAATCGCGGCTGCTGGGTACAGGCGAACACTCTCAGGGAAGCATTACGTGCTCGCATAGAATTCTGCTGTGATCTTCAAGGTGAACTATGAATGGACAAGTTTTTCTCAGAGCGCTGCTTTTATTGAAAAGGTAAATAAGAGAAAACTCTAACTCTGTCAAGTGTCTTTCGTTGTTTGAGGGCGAACGTTCATGATGCCTGAGCTCCCAGTGTGCTGATTTCACACCACAGTTTAGGCAGCAGGGAGGATGAAAGGTGAGTCTTGTTCTTTTGATTTCCCAGAAATCAGGAGAATCATCTGCTGGCTCGCTTCCGAAAGACTGTTGCCTGAAAACCCTGCTTTACAAATACTCGCATGTACATGGCTTATTATTTAATTCAGCTTGTGAGCTTTACTTTCTTAATGACAAAATAGATGAGCTAAGACAGATATTTTATCTTAAATTACGAAAGAAGACAAGTGATGAATGTGTCTTTGAATTTTAATATTTACTTTCCTAAAAATGATTTTGTTGTGGGCTTACAGCTGACTTTATTCATAGGAGATGTAAGAATTTTGCCATACCAATCATTTTACTAAATGTGCAAGTATAAATTTAACAAAATTAGAAAGAATTGTTATTATTATATTTGTAGTATCATATAAGAATAATAAGAAGCAGAGAAATGGCAAATGTTTTAAGCCAAAAAGCACAGATCCATTAAGCCAAGAATCTGTGAATCTGTCCTGAAGAAATGTTGAGTGATATTCACAAAAATATATGTGCGTGAATGCCCGCTGCACCATCATTTCACTGGAAAAAACAAACCACTTGGAAGTTTTGAAATGGCCATATTATCACTAATCTCGCCCCCCACAATGGGCCCTCCCACAATTTGCACCACACCCAGGAACAGAGTGGTTTTAAAAGCACAGAAATCAGAACAAGAATAAAGTGATTTAAAAAAAGAAGAGAAAAGAAATCAGAGAATCCTCGCACAGTGACTTTCTGGATGCTCACAGAGCTCAGCAAGTGTGGGCTCTTCACTCTCACTCCAGCACCTTCTCTTACTCACCATCGCTCTGACCACTTCTTTCCTACTCTGGTTAAAAAAAAAAAAATCATAACTCGAGCTCTTTGCACTGTTGTTTTGTTCACTTCCTTTCACCCACTCCTCTGCCCACTGACTTCGCTCATTTCTCAAATCTGAGCTCAAACAGCAATGTTCGAGAGAGGCCCTCCCTAACCATCTCCCCCTAAACAGGGGGAGGTTTTATCCTCCTACTCTGTGCAGATAACCCTGCTCATTTCTCAGCACACGTCCACTCTGAATTTACTCTTCTGATCTGTTCACTTGCTAAGTATCTGTTTCGCCCCTCAGAACACTAGTGTTATCATTAAACGGAATGTGTCTGCCCGCATCTGTACTTGTATCTCCAAAGCCTAAATGATGTCAGGGTTATGGTATGAAGCTTAGTAAATAATGGTTGAAGAATAATATAAGTTTTAGCTTATGGATATAAAATCCCAAAGCAGTCCATAAAACAGTACATGCATTTCTGGAGACTTGTACTTCACAATCTCCAAGATGCATTATTAAGTAAAAAAATATGATTAATGTACAGTGTTAATTCAGTCATATTTTTCTGAAGACCACTATAGAACTGGCACTATTAATTTAATTCTAGGTATTGTGAATTATGAAAAAGAACAAATATAAATGTGCCCATACAAACAAAATCACAACACATCTTTTTTTATGGAATAAAATTGGTTTGTAGGACAAATACCAATAGTAGTCACGGATGTGTCTGTGAAACATGTGCGCCATCTGTCTGTCTATGAAATACACAAGCAAACAGAATGACAGTCTAGATTATAAAATATGATTACATTTAGGAAAGCAAGTCAGTCCATAGTGAGAGATGCAAGTGGGCGTCAGGTTTCATTCTATACATGGAAACACTGTTAAGGTCGCTTTTCAGTGAAATGACAACCAGGAGTGAGTCAGTTGTGTAAAAGGCACACCAGTGAGAGGGTAGAGGTCTGAGAAAACTGCATATGGAGGGTGTTGGCCCAGCTCCCGAACGCAACCTGCATTGGCTGAGGAATTGGTGCAAGTCCAAAGCCCGCACTCTGGATGCCAACAAAGGGATAATCATGATTAAGGAAAAGAAGGGAATGTTTCCCAAAGAAGAGAGGAGCCACACATATTTGCATCCATTCCGAGATTTGAATTGGGACTTAGACACTTCAGTGGAAAGGATCTGTGGCAAGTGTCAGCTATGGGTTACTCTCTCAGCTAAAACTAAATTCTGAGGCTGTTACTATATGAGTCAAAAAAGCAGCTCATTTTTTAGTCACAATAGAATTTGTGAAGATTTCCCCTAACTTCAGGGAACCTCTGAAGAACACAATGTTCCCCACACCGCACATTTTAAAGGTGGAGTGAGAGACACTAAAGGAAGCTATTACCCAGAATGGGATGGTGAGAAAAATGGCTCCCTCAGCATCCTGACATCTTGGATGTTGAGAGAACATCACTCATGAAAATTGTTGCTGATTCTGATGTGGAAATCGCTAACCATGAGAAATCAAAGTGGGGCTATACCAACCAAACAGTCCAACTAAAGATGTTTTAAGAAATATGTTTCTAACATTCAGTTCAGGAAATAATTTACACATCATAATGTTTGCTGAGACTGCAAACATTTTACTAGGAGAAAGCAAGGTGGAAAAAATGATATTGTTAAGGAGGAAAAAAAATACCTACTTAACTGCATCTATATCTGTACTGTCATTGATTGGCAGATCCTCACCTTAGGGGTGTAATTATACTTTTGGTGGAACAAGGTATATTAGGCAATTAGATAAGAGAGAAAAAGTCCAGGAAGAGTTTATATGTATGAAACACATATAAGGATGAGAATTAATCTATCAGAGATATACAACAATAGAAAATCCAGTTAGTTCTGCCTCTGGGTATTACTGATATGAGTACAGAGACTGAAGACCAAGATCCTGGGGAAGAAAGGAGCTGAGAGTGGGAAGCAAAAGCAGGGGCAGGAGAGGGCTTGCCGAGGGCCTGGTGCATATGAGCAGCCAGGGCAAAGCTTGCCCCGGAAGGCTAGGACCTTGAGAGTATTAGTTCTGCTCAAGAAAACGATGAAACTTGATTGGAATAGTGGGTGAGCTCCGCCTCCCTCTCAAGTGTCACAGACCAGGACCAAACATAATCAGAGGCCACTGTTTGAAAGTGACCATGCAGCCTGGTCTTGGCTTTGGAGTTAGTGCAGGTGATAAAACAGAACCCGCAGTGTGCCAGAAGGATTCTGTGGCACGAAAACCTGTCCTGCTGTATCAGCACGCACCCCAATGTCACGGTCTGAGATTCTTAGACAATTTGGGGAGGACTCTGAATGCTAAAATTCATGATCACTTAAGAAAAACATGTACATATTTCTAACACTTAATTCATGAACACATTGGGCCAGCCAATAACTTCGTAATAAAAATAAACTTCATTTTCAATGGTAATCAATCTGATTTTAAATTCATAAAGATGTAGATTTTTCCATTTTGGCTCATTATGTAGCCAATTAACAGTTCAACAAACATATTTGAGAGTAAATAAAGATTATTTTAAGAATATTTGAGTAATTGGATAAAAATCAAATATTAAAAATGTGGAAAAATGATGTAAATGACAAATTTAAGATGAAAAATAAGACTAAAGTAAATGAACTACAGAAAAATAGTTAGCTACATAAAATGTAAAAGTCAAGAATGAAAATTAGAATGTATCCAATAGAAATTTTGGAAAAGGGAAGAAATGTCCATTGGGGAAGGTATTTGAAAAGAAACTCATATGAAAAGAAGAGGGGAAGAGGTCAAAAAATGTCCCTTACTAATGTGATAAGGGACTGCATCTATGGAAACTATGATTTTGCAACTTTTCTGTAAATTAGAATAAATCCTAAAAAGGTTTATTAAACAACATCTTCTAAAAAATAAAAATGTAATGAACAGGTTAAATAAAAGAATTATATAGTATAGGTGTAATTGAAAAAAATAATTAGTTAAAATGTAAATAATTAATAAAAGATCTAAAGACAGATTTAGAGGATTTACAGCAGAAAGAGATGGAATATAGAGAATATTGCAAAAAATAACATAACATTGTTTGAATTAATTTTTAACTAAAAGTCATTCAGCAAACACTAATATTTTCTACATTTTATGTAGAATATGTTTAATATAAAATACAAATTTGAAAAATAAGTCTTCTCATCTATAAACTTACTCTAAAAAGTTGTGACACTGGAATGGAAATACTCAACATATTTCATAAAATATTTAATAATAATGACATGTGTTTGTAATGTCATTATTATTAAACTAATGATAGTTTAGTTTAGTTCATGCAATGTGAACTGAAGCATTTTGAAAAACTGAACTGAAAGTGCTGTTTGATCTTATGCCCCTAGTACACTGAGTGCCAGATCCTATTATACAGATCGCTCGTTTTTCAGAAGATATATTGCCTTTGTCTCAAAATTTATTTTAGAAAATGATCCTAATGGTTTGATGAACTTAATACGGTTCATTTTCAGACATGAATAATTTATCATTATTTCACAGACTGGATATAGAGTTCATTAAATTCTATTGATCCTATGGTATGATTAAGACATTAGGTTCAGTTATCAGTTATTAGACAAAGACCACTGTCATACATGTATTTCGTAATTAAGAGATTACTCTAGTACATAATGTGGGTTTAAGTGATGAGAATAACCAGGTAATTGAGAGCAAACTATTATTAGAAAGTGTCCATATAGAAAGCTAATAATTCAATGAATGATGGGTTCCAACTCTACTCTTGCTTCTACTTGGCTTATGCCTCTAGCAAGCTGATCGCGGTTTGTGACGATTCACTTGAAAAGATGCTTTATTTGGAACTAGTTTCACAAGGCATGGCGGACACAGACAGGTCACGGACACAGGAAACAGGGTCACACGCAGCGCCTGACCCGTGGTCCTACTCATGAAAAATCTCTGTTTTCCATGGATAAGAACTTGCAAAAAACAAAGAATGAGAAATTGGAAGATAAACCATTTCCCATCATTAAAAAAATATGTTGTTTATTATTCTGAGGGAAATATGAGCAAATAGGCATTGCTAAAAAATTGTCTCATATTCTAGAACAATATCTTTGTGCTTCCCTTTCTATATTTCCATATTTAACTATAAATTATTTGATGAAAAGCTGAAAAGCCACATTTACTTTTGTATCCTTAAAACCTAAGCAAACGTGCCTCTCCCAAGGTGATCAATAAGAATTTGAGGATGAACAAATAAATGAATGACCTATGAATGACATGTTTGGTCTTCAAAGGTTAAACTGTAACAGGTTTAGATACATGGAATGATTTGTTCCATGAAGCAGTTTCTTTTTTCAAAATAGATTGATATGAGAAAAATCAAGATTTCAACCCTGAATTAGTAATCACATCGATAATAGCTAACATTTATTGAATGCTTTCTCTGTCCCAGTTACTATTCTGAAGGCCATGTACCTCTATTGACCTGGATTCATCCAGAGCAATTTATTTTACTTTGGGAACATTTCTTTGCATTTGAGCAGAACAGTCTGGCTTTTGTCAACACATTACCCTTCCGCACCTGTCTTGGCTAAAGGGATAGAATTGATTAATTCTCTACTTTAAAAGATGCCTGGTAAGGTTGCCATGATTATATAAGCTTGGTTTAGCTCACAAAAGGTAAAGCTCGTTTTAGTCTCTGCTTTAGGTATTTTCTTTACAGGACATATTTCGCATCTTTTCTACCCACACTGGAAAAGAAAGCAGATGCCATTCCATTGCTGATGTTTAGAAAGCAAATATGTAGCAATATAAAAATCACAAGGAAAAAGTTATGAGTTTCCACTGGATAGAGTGATTTTTTCAGAGAATTACTATTTTCTGGTATTGCCATTTCTTCTTCTGAGGCAAAATACGCTGTGATTTCATTAACATTTTTCCATAAAATTATTATTTATATAGACTGATTACTTTTGTCTACATTTTGAAATGCTTCCTCTTCATTTTCAATTTCTCCTTTTCTTTTTTCTAGTTTCCTCTATTTGAGACCTTACTTTTTTCTTTATTGTATTTATTATTATAAAATTCTGCCTCTACCACTTCCCATTTTACTCACTCCTTTGCTTCATCATTGATTTGCATGTCTATCATCTGGATCTATTTTCCTGCAAACTCAAGAATTTTCAGGGTTCAAGTCAATTCTTTAGAGTACTATTCTATGCTAAGCACACAAGTGCCCTTCTTTACTATCCCATTTGTATCTGAGAAATGATCCATTTTTCCCTCTCACCCTGAATTCCTTAACGCTTAAGGTCACCACCATATGCCATTCCTAGGTATGGCTGCCAGTTACGCAATTATTCTCTAATATTTATGTCTATCTTTATCTGTCTTCTTTTACTTTTATCAGATACAGAAAATGCAATTCACACTTCAACCTGTCACTAACATCTTCCCGTTATTTTCTCTTCCAGTTAAAGATATCAGCCTTTTCATCACCCTTGATGGGAGTCTAACCGGAATGCCAAAATAAAGCAATGTTTTCAACCAGACGACAGTGAGGAGAAAAACGTGGAAAGAGAAACACACTAGGAGGCTGACAGCTGATGCGGGTCAAACTGAACAGGCGCTTACAGGGTCTCAGCTCTGCCTCCTTAGATACTTTTTTTTTAAGCAGATCTTAAATAGCAGTGCTTTACAGACGTCATCTAAAGATGACCGCGCTGCTTTGTCCATGGGAAAGACACAGGGCTGACAATATAAATAAATACCAACTTCCAGTTTGCAAAGAAAGCAAGAAAAACTGGCTTGCGGCTTAGTGATTCCTTTGGAACTACTTTTCTAGTTAGTGGTTTGTAGTTGTCACCATATAAAACTGTCAGGAAATCAAGTGCCATTCTCTTCAAACAAAAAAACATGTAAGTTTGTATTTTTAATGCTAACAATTAGGTGTACTTTTAGGGCCAATTATACATGATACTAAACAAGATCCTACACCAAACAAATTATAGAAATAAAGTTAATAAACACACACACACATATGTTATTCAGAGAGAAGAGAAAAAAGAAAATACTTTCAGTTTTAAATAATATTTCTTTTTTGGTGCTATTATAAATAGTATTGCTTTTTAAAATTTTGAATGCCAGTTATTCAATGCTAATATGTCAAAATGCAATTGATTTTGTTTGGGACTGTATCTTGCCATCATACTGAAGTCATTTATTAGTTCTAGGAAAATTTTTATAAAGTCTTTGAATTTTCTATGTAAACAACGCCATTTATGAATAGAGACACTTTTATTTCTCCTCTTCTTTTGACATGCAAGTTTTCCCAGGAGAAATTTGCTCACGTTTTTCTTTGTTCCTCTTTATATGTTTCTTTCTTCTTGGCTGCCTCCACAGTTTTCTCCTTGTCTTGTTTTCAGTAGTGTGAGTATAATTTGCCGAAGGGTGTGTGTGTGAATGCCTGTGTGCTTGCGTTTACCTTGCACAGTGATTGTTCTGAGTTTCTCAGATCTGGACTTCAGGGTCTGTCCGAAATTTTGGAAAATTCCACGCCAGCATTCATTCTGCTCATTTTCTCTTCTCACTCAGCAAGTGCAATAATTCATTAGTTTGAGGTCATGGTTTGAAAGTAAACGCAGAACATTTAGACACTATGAAGAAAGTAACCATTTTCCCTAGTAAGAGCAGGAAAAGATTCCTCATCGAATCATACAATCTTTAGTTGTTTTCCTTGACATGAATCTTGCAGACTGTCCACAAAATGAGCAAAGGTGCACCTAGCATTAGGCTGGAAAAAAGGTACATTCCGCTCGTTTTGGGAGATATTTTTGACTCTCTTCAGATCTTCATAACTGCACAAAGTAAGTGGTCCGCTGTGCCACAGTAAAAAGTCCGCTGCTTTTCAAGGGAACCCGGAATAAATGCTATCAATGCACCGTAAAAGGAGAAAGAGGGGCTCCGCAGACGTAACCTGCCCAACTTGGAGCAGAAGAGAACAGTGCAGTAGGCCACGCTTTCCCCTTTCATTTTTTTTTTAAACAAGCTAAGAGAAAGATCCATTTCAACTGTGTGCAATGATAACATTATTAGCAGAAAACTGAGGGGAGAAACGCCAGCGGAGGATCTGTGTAACAATAATAATAATACTGTGCAGCTGCTTTTGTCCTAAAGGAGGTGAAATAAAAATGTAAAAAGTGATGGACTTCCTAACGATGAGGTTGAAATTCAAGGCCATGTTCTCCTGTGAGGAGAACACGCCTGTCCTTTAAACCCGATGCATAGGCCTTGCACTTCCCTGGCTCCCTACCCACCGCCCAACAAGGCATGGCCCCTTCTGGCCCATCAGTTGTTTTTCTGCCAGAGGCAAATCTCGAGGGACTGAGTCGCTCAGAGCCTCTGGGCTTCTGGCTGTTGGTCTGTGGGCACTGATGGAGTCCATGGGGAGGCGAGGAGGCAGGAGGAGAAGCAGAGTGGCCCTGGACCCTCCACTCGTTCCTGCGGGCCGGCAGTGGGCAGGGGCTGGTTCGGCCCCGCCTCACAAACTCTCGGCTGCTTCCCCTCCCAGGCCCCAGCCCTCACAGGCTTTGGTAGACTGTAGCCTGGGGCCCACCCCTTTTTCCTTCAGGCCTAAGATGACAAAAGCTTTCCACTGTGGCTTACCCAGGGGCGCGCTGGCATCTTTGTTAGTTGACCTTGCCTATACTTCTGAAAATAACCCTTTTTAAAAATTCCTTTCAGTGAAACCCTTTGAAGCAAGCTTTCTGATTCCTGCTGGGACCTTGGCTGATGCGAGCATCCAAGGTCAGAGCTCAACAAAGGTCAGAGCGGGACTTTGAACCCAAGCCAAGTGGATCCAGACCTTGTTCTTCAACTGCAGACTCGCAGAGAGGAGAAAATACCATTGCTTGAACACGAGGCTGGCCCTTCTGACTCAGTGTCTCATTTGTATTTGCCTGGATTTGTCCCTCGCTTTAATGGATTTATCCCTTGGTGTCTCAGGGAATACCTCCTGCTTGCTCTGTTTTTTCTTGTGAGTGCGGCTAGCTGGAGGTTTATCTCTTTATCTCACCTCCGAAGGCAGGAGCTGGGTTATCTCTACAGCCAGTTCGAGCTGCTGACGGGGTGCCGTTTTAAATTTCCTTCGAGCGCAAGAGCAAATTTCCTCCTTGGACTATAAATGAGAATGGATTTCCTATTACACTCCGGGCAGCACTATTTCATATTCCCTGCGAGCGGCATCTCCAAGTGCCCAGCCAGGAGGCCCAGGCATCATGAAAAGCTTTTAATGTCAGCTTTAAACAACATTTGTTCTCTATCTAGCAGGTGAATTTATAGCTCTCTGCTCATAACTAGAAAGAGGAGTTAAATCCCTACTTTAGAATTCCCACTAGTAAATTTCAGCACGCTAAACTTTCTATGACACCTATGATTTTTATGTCGCCGTTAGGTTTATAGCCTGGCCTTTGAAGGGACTGATAACGCTAAGTAAGGGTCTATG